>CM028347.1:61875934-62142122 GCA_016618105.1 Dendrobium huoshanense | reverse complement strand
CGTACAGCTGATCGTCCTGTACGAACTAGGTTCGTCCAGTACGAACGGTATTACAAGGTCGGTTCTAGAAACTGCTGAAAACTGTTCTAAGTCGGTTAATCGTTTGGACGAAAATATGTTCGTCTGGACGAAAATTTTCCAGAGAGCCGATCGTCCTGGACAATTATTTATTTCGTCTGGACGAAAATTTTCCAGAGCACCAATCGCCGCGGACGATAATTGTTTTCGTCTGGACAAAATTTTCCAGAGAGCTGATCGTCCGTACGATATTTATTTTCGTCTGGACGAAATTTTCCAGAGGACTGGTCGCCTCGTACGATGATAAATTTCGTCTGGACGAAAATTTTACAGAGAACCCATCGTCCGGGACGATAATAAAATTCGTCCTGGACGAATAGGACTTAGAAAAAATTTTTTAAGCAAGTTCCTACTCGTTCCAAGTGCTCTATAGGAGATAACTGACAGATCGTCCAGTACGAAATAATATCGTCCTGTACGATCAGTATAGAATTTCAAGATCTCCTTATTTGTGTGTGTGAGATTTTATTCACTCAATTACAATCACTCCCTTTCAAAATTAATTCAAAGAAAAGACAAACTTCAAATAAACAAAATATCTCATGTTGAATTTGATTTGAAGTTTCGTAGTCTGGAGTCTGATTTTCCTGAAATGTTAGTACACACAAGAGCAAATGCAAATCTTCTAAAATTGTTAGGAGATAACTATACATCTGAACAATAATGTTTGGAATCATCAAAACTACATAAGTTGCACAAATATAAATCATTCAAATAGCAACTATTCAAAAAATCTCCCCCTTTTTGATGATGGCAAAACAATTATTATTTGTATGGTTTCAAGTTAAAACAAATCTCTTATCTCCTAAACTCCCCCTGAATTTATGAGTACATTAAAATAAGGAGGCATTAAAGAATAATATTTTTGTTTTTCAAATTTTTTAACACACAAAAAAAAACTTGCAAACAGAACAATCAAAAATAGAAAACACAAACCACAAAAAAATCCACAAAAAATACAAAACACAAACATAATAATTTCTCCCCCTTTTTGACAGCAACAAAAAGTTAAGAAGAAAAAGGCAAGAAATGTAAATAATTATATGAAATTCATTTTTAAAATTTAATCTAAATTGTGATTTGACATAGGGTATGCAATTTTAAACTAAAGATATTAGGTCAATCATAGAAATTCATAAAATTTAAGAAGTGATATAACATTGTAAGTAAGAAGAATTTATCAAAGACATGATTAAATTTAGACATTTGTCTATTAAAAATCATTACAAGAGAGATGTAAAAAAAATTCTATATTTCAAAGTTCAATAGAATATAAATGAACATAAGATCAATTTGAATTAAGAGATTGAACGAATTTGGAAAGAAGAGAATTACCTCATGTGGCGCTTTGCGCATCTTTTCAAAGTTTTGGAGCACATTTTTGTGCATTTTCCTTGGTTGGGCTTATTTTGTGCCTCTTTTTCACTTTGCAAATTTTTGCGAATTCCTTTTGATTTTTGTACATTTGTACAATGTTCAAGAGTAATTTGACCAATTCTTTCCAAAATCTATAATCTAAAATTTCAAATATTTCTAGGTGCATAAATATCATTTGAGCATAGAAATACAAAATAAGAAAACATCAAAATTGTAATAATAATATTAACTTTTATGTAGTCTAAATGAATAGACATGAATTTAAAAGTTCTAATTACAACAAGTTATAAACAAATTATAAATTTAGAAAGTTAGATTTTCTAATATAGATAATCTCAAATTACAATCGAATTTAAGCACTATGTAGATTAAATAATACTAATGAAATTCACAAACATTAACCACATTTTAAAACAAATCTAATAGAAACAAACTTTCATTGATATTAAAGAAACAGATTACAAAAAAAAATACATTGAACTTAAAAACATAAAAACAAACACATTACACTAAAGCAGATAAGATAAAAACAAAACAAACAAAAACAACAAAAAAATACAACAGACATAGACATAAAAACAATTTCACTGTTCTGGAGGAGGAGGAGGAATGCCGCAAAAGAGATTGAAGTAGGAGGCCATCAACATGACATTGGTATTAATTTCATGAACTTCATCTTTAATGTTACCAATGTCTTGTTGCTGCTGCGTAAGTTGAGCATCAAATTGATCAAATCTTTGATCAATGTGAGTCTAGTCTATCAAATCTCTCAATCAGATTCTGGTAATCTGATTGAGAAGCAGAAGCTTGCACTCCTTCTTCTTCTTCTTCTTCTGAAGCACTGGCATGTGCTTTTTCTTTTCTTTCTCCTTGAAGAGCAATCTGAATGATGCATCGTTATAGTAAACTAGCTCTTCATATTCTTCATCAGGATGCACTATATTGTACTTCTTTTCCAAAATATAGGTAATTAAGTGCCCTAATGAAATGTTCTTCTTCCTCTTCTGATCAGCATGTCCTATTTCTGAAAGCCCATAGATATGATCTATGATGAGTTGGGCTTCATGAATAGGATGTCTTTGCATGATTAAAAAAGTTAGAACAGAAAGGAGAGGAGTAATGTTAATCCTATCACCAGCTTTAGGAATAATTGAGGATCTAAGGATATGCTGGATGATTCGGGCATCTTGGGTCATACCGGAGACTCTAGCAACATGATAGGTTATGCCTATCTCTCTAATCACCCTATTGATTTCAAACCATTTGAAGGAGTTTTCTGACATTAGGGTGTGAGCTCTATATCCTTCAGTTCTTAAGTTTAAAAAGGCACCAAGGTCGTGCTTGGTGATCTCAACTTTTTGTTTAAAAATATAAGAACTAATGATAGAGTGGTCAGAATTGAAACTCATGTTGGCTAGAAAGTAATGGTAGGTTTGTTTATTGTAGAAGTTGACGAGAGAAAGAATGAATTGGAATTGGGTTGAGGCGAAGAGGTGCAATACCCGAAATTTCAACTCAGTTTGAATGAGAATGCGAGACGGAGTGATTTTTGCGGAGGCAAAACGAGGAAAAGATTCCTCATTTGCCTTGGAAAGAAAGTTGTCTGGCGCATTCCTATTTGGTTTCTTCACCAAAACCTTTTGTCTTTTGCTAGAGGAGGTCATTGTTGATTTGATGTAGAAAGGGGATTGAAAAAGAAGTTTGAAAGTGTGATTGTCAAGTTTGAAAGCCTTCATTTTTAAAGAAAAACGATACGTTCGTCCTGGACGAAAATATTCGTCCTGGACGAAAAATTATCGTTCGTCTGGACGAAGTAATTTCGTACAGACGATCCAATTCGTCAAAAATGTAACGGCTTTTCGTATTCAACACAACTTACGATGCGTCCCTTCGTACAGGCTTTTTGACTTGACCGATCGTACAGACGAAAAAATTTCGTACAGACGATCAAAAAGTGAATCGTTTTAATGACTCTTGAAAACCGTCCCCTACAATGAACCGACACATGTTCGTACAGACGAAAAAATTTCGTACAGACGAAGTTCGTATTAAAACCTGTCTTATCCACTCAACCGCTGCATTCAATCGTCCCGACGTTTGAGAGAGAAAAAATTCGTCCTGGACGATCACATATCGTACAGACGATCTAATTAAAAACTGCTCTCAAAACGGTTTAAATTCGCGCAAACTGTTCCTTCACACATCGTCCCGTACGAAAACAATTTCGTCCTGGACGATTTCCTCCAAAAAAAAATTTTAATTTTGATTTTTTAAATTAAGAAATCACAAAAACATTCAAAAAACACAGAAAACATAAAACAAAATCATAAATCCAAAAACAATTCATTAAAAAACACACAAAATTCACAAAATCACAAAAACAAAACACAACAAGTATCAATGTTGCAAAGACATTTTGGTTAAGCATTCAAATCAATAACACCAAGCCTTGTTCTTAAAGTACTGAAGGTATCAAAGGCTAAAGGTTTTGTAAAAATGTCAGCAAGTTGATTTTCAGTTGAAACATGTATGAGTTCAATTTCTCCTTTGGATACATGATCCCTTATGAAATGATGCCTTATATCAATGTGTTTGGTTCTAGAATGTTGAATAGGATTTTTGGAAATGCAAATAGCACTAGTATTGTCACAATAAATTAGAATAGTGCCTATAGTTAATCCTAAATCAATCAACTGTTGTTTTAACCAAAGTACTTGTGCCACACAACTTCCTAATGCAATGTATTCTGCTTCTGCAGTAGATAGTGCCACTGAATTTTGTTTTCTACTAGACCATGAAACTAATGAATTTCCAATGAATTGACATGTTCCAGAAGTGCTTTTCCTATCCACTCTACAGCCTGCAAAGTCAGAATCTAAGTAACCAATAATTTCAAATGAAGAGCTAAACTTAGGATACCAAATTCCTAAGTTTTGAGTTCCTAGTAGATATCTTAAAATCCTTTTCACTGCTGTCAAATGCGATTCTTTTGGATCTGATTGAAATCTAGCACATAAGCAAACACTAAACATAATATCTGGTCGGCTAGCTATCAAGTAAAGTAAAGATCCAATTATCCCTCTAAATTTCTTTTGATCAACAGATTTTCCCTTAAGGTCTTTATCCAACTGAACTGAAGAACTCATTGGTGTACTAACAGGTTTAGCATTGTCCATTTCATATTTTTTGAGGATGTCCTTAATATATTTGGTTTGACTAAGAAAAGTACCTTCCTCAAATTGCTTAATGCTAAATCCTAGAAAGTAATTTAAATCTCCCATTAGACTCATTTCAAATTCACTACTCATTGTTTTAGAAAAATCATCACAAAGATGTTTATTTGTAGATCCAAAGATGATGTCATCCACATAAATTTGAACAATAAGTATATCCTTTCCAATTTTCCTTAAAAAGAGAGTTGTATCCACACTTCCTTTTTCAAAAGATCTTTCAAGTAGGAAGGTGCTTAACCTCTCATACCAAGCCCTAGGTGCCTGTTTTAATCCATATAATGCCTTTTTTAATTTGAAAACATGATTTGGAAATTTAGAATTTTCAAAACCTGGAGGTTGTTCTACAAAAACATCTTCTTCAATTACCCCATTTAAAAAGGCACTTTTGACATCCATTTGAAACAATTTAAAACCTTTAAAACAGGCAAAGGCTAGTAAAACCCTAATTGCTTCAAGTCTAGCTACAGGGGCAAAAGTTTCCTCAAAATCAATTCCTTCAATTTGATTATACCCCTTAGCTACTAATCTAGCCTTATTTCTAATGACTACTCCTGAGTCATTCATTTTATTTTTGAACACCCACTTGGTTCCAACAACACTTTGATCTTTTGGCCTTGTAGTCAGTTCCCAAACTTTATTTCTTACAAATTGATTCAACTCTTCTTGCATGGCCAATATCCAAAATTCATCTGAAAGTGCTTGATCAATGTTAGTGGGTTCAATAGTTGAAATAAAGGCTGAATGATTGACTTCCTTGTTTAATCCACGCCTAATTCTAACACCCTCACTTGGTTCACCTATGATTAATTCCTTTGGGTGGTTTTTAGAAAATCTCAAATCTCTAGGCAAAGGGTCTTCTCTTTCTAAATTTTCTTCCACATTTTCTTCCAAATTTAATCTATCAATCTTTTGGGAGTTTTCTTCAATTTCTTCTTCAACAACTTTTGGCTCTTCCATGTTTCCATTTTCATCAAAAACAACATGTGTGGTTTCCTCAATGACTAAAGTTCTTTTATTGAATACTCTATAAGATTTTCCAACACTTGAATATCCAACAAAAATTCTTTCATCTGATTTTGGATCAAATTTTCCTAAGGCAGATTTTCCATTATTATGTATGAACACCTTGCAACCAAATACATGCAAATGAGACAAATTTGGTGTTCTACCTTTTAGCAACTCATAGGGTGTTTTATTCAAATTTGATCTCACATTCACCCTATTCAGAACATAGCATGCAGTGCTAACTGCCTCAGCCCAAAAATATCTAGGAAGCGAGTATTCTGCTAACATTGCTCGGGCGGCTTTCTATTAATGTTATGTTCTTTCTTTCAACTACTCCATTTTGTTGAGGAGTTCTAGGTGCAGAAAAATTGTGATCAATCCCCTTTTCTTTACAGAAATCTTCAAATCTTTCATTTTCAAATTCTCCTCCATGATCACTTTGTATAGAAATTATTTCACATCCTAGTTTTCTTTGTATCCAAGTTGAAAAATTTCTGAATTCCTCAAATGATTCACTCTTATGAAAAAGAAATTTAACCCAGGTGAATCTTGAAAAATCATCTACTATAACAAATCCATATACCTTTCCTCCTAGACTTACCGTGCTTACAGGTCCAAAAAGATCCATGTGAAGAATTTCTAATGGTTTACTGGTCCTAAGATCTTTATTGGACTTAAAAGAGGACTTCACTTGTTTTCTTAATTGACATGCATCACACAGATGGTCCTTAGTAAAGTCTAGTTTAGGTATTCCTCTCACCAAATTCTTTTGGGTAATTCTTCTAAGATTTTTCATACTAGAATGACAAAGTCTCCTATGCCAAAGCCATGATTCATCAGAAACAGTTTTCAAACAAAAAGCAGTAGGAGATTTAATACAATTTAAATCTAGCATGTAGACATTGTTTACCCTATTTCCATTTAAAACAATTTTTCCATTTAGGCTAATTATGCAACTAGTAGGTAAAAATTTTACATTATAGCCCTTATCACATAGCTGACTTATGCTAAGAAAATTATGTTTTAAGCCTTCAACTAATAAAACATTGTCTATGAAAAAGTTTTTCAAATTTCCAATCATACCTGATCCAACCACTTTCTTTGTGGTATTATCTCCAAGTGTAACCTTGCCTCCACTCCTGGCTTCCAGCGTTATGAATTGTGCAGTATCTCCAGTCATGTGCTTTGAACATCCGCTGTCCAGGTACCATATACTCTCACGAGGTCTTGTGTGAGAGCATTCCTCTTCTTGATCTGATTGTTCAGCTTTATCTGTCATCAAGCATAGGTTGGTGACTTCTTCTTCTTTTTCAGTCTCAAATGAGTCTGAAGCTGAGTCCGCCCAAAAAGCCTTTTGAAACTTCTTCTTGCCCTTCTTTACCATTGGTTTCTCCTCTACCTTCTCCTTGCTATGAGTGGTTTTGAGTTTTGGACAATCAGTCTTTATATGACCTGGTTTCCTGCATTCATAACAAATCACTTCATTAGAAACCTTGCCATTTCTGTTATACTTACCTCTATTCCATTGCTGGCGTCTCTTGTGCTTCCTCTTTAAAAAGCTTCTGAATTGTCTAGTCATCAGTGCTATATCGTCTTCATCCTCAGGTTGTGAGTGTTCACTTTCTGACTCTTCCACATTTAGTGCAATATTCTTGTCTTTTCTTGGTTCACCTGCATCAATCTTTCTTTGACTTACTCCTTGCTCGTAAGCAATGAGTGAACCAAGAAGATTGTCAATTGAATAAATGTTCAGATCTTTAGACTCTGTAATTGTAGTAATTTTAGCATCATATGCAGTAGGTAAACAACAAAGAATCTTATTAACCATTTCAGCATTTGTTAATTCCCTATCAAGTGCATGCAAAGAGGTGACAATTTGAGTGAATCTTGTGTACATGTCAGATATAAATTCATTAGGTTTCATGCGAAATAATTCGTAGTCATGTAACAAGATATTGAGTCTTGATTGCTTAACCTCATTTGTCCCTTCATAAGTAATACAAAGTCTATCCCATATGTCTTTTCCGCTTTTACAAGTGGAAACTCGCATGTAGTCTTCAGATTTTAAAGCACAAAAGAAACTATTTAAACATTTCGCATTTAATTGTGCTAAGTCACGTTCTTCTATAGTCCAATCTGCATAAGGTGTTTCTACCCTAATTCCATCAACTAATCTAGTTGGTTTTGTGTAACCTTCAAGGACTAGCATCCACATGCGATAATCAAGTGACTGTAAGAAAGTAGACATGCGTGTTTTCCAAAAATCAAAAGGAATTTTGTCAAACAGTGGAGGTCTAGTGATAGAGTAACCCTCAGGTGTGTTTCGGTTTCCAAATGTAGTCATCTACGTTAATCAAAAAGTAGTTCAAACTTATGATTTTGAAACTATGCTCTGATACCACTTATTGAGTCCAGTAATTAGGTTGTTAAGCCTAAGTAAATGTCCCACGGCTACCAAGAGGGGGGTGAATTGGTAGTTTTAAAAATTTTAAACCCTCTTAATGATAAAGTTGAACCGAAATAAAATTTTCTTTTAAAATTTGTAGAAAAATGTTTTTCAACCACAGAGTTGTTAAAACTGAAATTTTAAAGTGCGGAAACGTAAAAGCAATAAAGTAAATGACACCAGATTAATAGTGGTTCGGTCTATAACCAGACCTACATCCACTCCTCAGAGGAACCCTCTGAGTATTGCACTAATACCACAAAGTGACTCTCCTTTAGCACCCATAGCAAGGCGGAGAAGCCTGTACAAAACACTCTTTTCACCACTACCCGGTGCGGCAGAGAACCGTCGTCCTTTTACACAATCCACAGTGCTGGCAGAGAACCGTCGTCTTTCTACACTCTCCTAGTGTGAGCAGAGAACCCTACGGCTGTTCACACTCTCCAAGTGTAGGCAGAGAACCTTCTTCCTTTTACACTCTCCTAGTGTGGGCAGAGAACCCTCCGTCTGTTCACACTCTCCAAGTGTCGGCAGAGAACCGGATCTCCTTGACTGATCTTCTCACAAGAATCTAGAAGGAAGAAAGAAAAGAGTGAAGAAATCCAATTTCACAAGTAGAGACTCTTACCTTAGTAATCCAGGTGAAGCCTTCTCGCTCCAATGGTAGGAATCCTCCTTTGAATGCTCTCTTCCACTCTCTCCTTGGCTATTCTCTCAAGAGGCACGAAGATCAAATGACAAAAAGATTGGGTGGCAGTCTAATTTGGACTATTTATACAAAAGACATGAAAAACCGCCCAAAAACTGCAAGTTTCCAATTCTGTACGGAGTGGATCGTCCTGTACGATCCTGGATCGTCCTGGACGATTTTACTTAAGCGATCTGAAACGACCCAATTTGTATATGTGTACAAAATGACTTTGTACAGCTGATCGTCCTGTACGAACTAGGTTCGTCCAGTACGAACGGTTATTACAAGGTCGGTTCTAGAAACAGCTGAAAACTATTCTAAGTCGGTTAATCGTTTGGACGAAAATATGTTCGTCTGGACGAAAATTTTCCAGAGAACCGATCGTCCTGAACGATTATTTATTTCGTCTGGACGAAAATTTTCCAGAGCACCAATCGCCGCGGACGATAATTTGTTTTTGTCTGGACAAAAATTTTCCAGAGAGTTGATCGTCCGGTACGATATTTATTTTCGTCTGGACGAAAATTTTCCGGAGGACTGGTCGCCTCGTACGATGATAAAATTCATCTGGACGACAATTTTACAGAGAACCCATCGTCCGGGACGATAATAAAATTCGTCCTGGACGAATAGGACTTAGAAAAAAATTTTTAAGCAAGTTCCTACTCGTTCCAAGTGCTCTATAGGACATAACTGACAGATCGTCCAGTACGAAATAATATCGTCCTGTACGATCAGTATAGAATTTCAAGATCTCCTTATTTGTGTGTGTGTGAGATTTTATTCACTCAATTACAATCACTCCCTTTCAAAATTAATTCAAAGAAAAGACAAACTTCAAATAAACAAAATATCTCATGTTGAATTTGATTTGAAGTTTTCGTAGTCTGGAGTCTGATTTTCCTGAAATGTTAGTACACACAAGAGCAAATGCAAATCTTCTAAAATTGTTAGGAGATAACTATACATCTGAACAATAATGTTTGGAATCATCAAAACTACATAAGTTGCACAAATATAAATCATTCAAATAGCAACTATTCAAACAATAAGAAATGTGATTGTTAGTTTGCTGATTAAACCAATTTTAGGATAACCCATTATGAGAGATATCAATGAGGGGGGGGGGGGAGGGGGGGGGGGGGGGGGGTTATCCAATTTTCTCTTCAGCATTTCTCATACAGTTAAAGTCTCCCAGAAGGATCCAAGGTTCTAAAATAGTCCTAAAAATGTCTTGATGCTCCTCCCATTTGGGTTTTCTTTAGAAGCCCCATTGGCAGCATAAATAAAGAAGAAAAATAAATTTAATATATGGGGTATTTATGAGGAGTCCATGGATGAAATAACCATAGACTTTATTAGGAGAGAAAGTAATAGAGTTGGCATTTCACTTGGCCAATATGTGACCATTAGGGGCGTAGTTAAAATTATTGAGACTTCCTTCATTCACATAGATATTTTATTTTATTTGATTGAAATTACCCATAATGGAAGAGCAATTGAGCTTACTTACTAAAAGACAAAACATATTAATATTATGGGCATTAATAAGGCTTTTGCAATCATTCACATGACCATCGCCATTAAGATCTCTAACATTCTAGCAAAAAATGTTAGGAAGAGACATAGGATATTATTATGAGATTGGGAGAGCCCCCCATTTTGTCTAAACTTCTTAGATTTATCCTCCAAGGTGGAGGTCATTAAGTTTTGTTGGTCAGGTTTATCGATAAAGGATGAGACTAAGTATTGGGAAGGGGCTGAGTTAGAATAGTACAACTAGTGGAGGCTAAACCTTGGTTAGAAAGGATAATGGATTTGTGAGGAGGAAAGGCATTAATAATACGTGGTATTTTAAGTGGAGGGAGGGGGTTTAATGAGTGTCTTGAGGATATATTATAGTGGGAGCTGATAAAAGGGGTGTTTAAGTCATGGTTAAGAGGAGCAATGATTAAAGGTGGGGGTGATGGTGGTTTGATAAAATTTTGCTAAGGAGGAGTAGGAAGCAATCACCTGATCTAACTTTGACCCATAGATCAAGAGGTTGGGGGTCTAAAGAAGGGAATACAATTTTGCAGAGTAATGGATTTAAGATAAATATAAGCCTCATGTGCAAACTTGTAATAAGTTGTATATGAAGAGGGATCCATTCATACAAAACTTTCAGGTTAACATTTTTCCTCTTAAGGAAATATTAATTTCTTATGGAAGAATAAAGGAAGCGGAGATCTAAATATTAACACAGGAAAAAGTAAGTTTAGTTTTGCTAGCAGTAAGAAGATCTATAATTAAGGGCACCCTGATCATGATAGCAATTTTTGAAATGTTAGTCTCAGTCCAACAGTAAAGAAGAAGCTTAGGAAACTTAACCCCTATAGGAAATTCCCTAAAATCAACTTTAAGAAAAGAAAATTAGGGTCCCAATGTTTGAAGAAGAAATGCTTTCCATTAACAAATCATAGTCCTTCCATAAGCACCATTTAAGGATATTCAAAATAAGAAAACTTAAATAAAAGAATCCTTCTACAAGGGAAAGAAGAGAGATTTCACTTTTTAGTTTCCATGGTTACTTAATTTCTAGAAAAGGCTACCATGAAATGGTTATTTCCCAATAGCATAACACATTAAAGAGGAAGACCAAATTTTGGTACCACCTTTAATTTTGTCATATGAGAAGGAGAAGGAGTCAAATGTAGGAAGGAAAATACCTGAGGGAGAAGTAATCAAGGTATGGGAGGTGAGGAGTCTCTTATAATTCATAGAAGGGTAGGTGACCGTTGGAGATCACAAGAGGGAAGGGAACTACAAGGATCCAAGTTTGGGTCCATGAGAAGTTAGGGTCTAGGCCCTAAGCTTAATAAAAAATGATGGAAGCTCAAACTAGGAAAGTTGAGGATGCTGATAAGTAGGAGGAAGGAAAAAAAGAAGTGTTTTTTTTCCATTAAAAGAAGCCCCACCTTCACAACTGATTGATCTTCTAATCCAACAACCTAGATCTGGTACTGGCTAAGAATCAGAACTGAGCAGAGAATTTTTTGTCTAAAGGTATTTTATATGTTTAGTTATTTAGGTTTTGTGTACACTCTAAACAAAAAATTATATTAGACATCACACCACATATTAACTTATTAAATCTATCGTTGAACCATCTTCATCTTTGAATTCATGATTAAATTATGATTGAAAAATCTTCAAATCATGATCAAACGTTCTTCTTCTCATATTTGAACAATCTTTGAATAATGATCAAATAATCTTTGATAATTATTCAAATGATTTTGGAACAATAATATAATAATAATTGAACCATTTTTAAATCATGATTAAACAATCATTTATTCATCTTCAAATCATGGTCAAAATTTCTTTGAATATTTCTCTAACTTTCAGCTAAGGTTTAAGAATGTTTGAAAAGGATTAATACTTGATTTACTTATGATTACACGATTATTTGAATTATTTTTAATATGGTTTTATATCTCCAAAAGATGAATCGAGTATAGCTCAATAATGATTCAAAAATTGTTTGATAGTGGCTTAATTATATTTGGAGTTTATTCAGCTTATGATCTAAATGGTTTAATATAGTTTGAAAATGATTTAAATGTGATTCAAAGACTGTTTGATATTATTTTGAAGATTATTTGAATCATAATCAAAGATTGTTCAAAGTTGATTCAATCATGATTTAATTATGGTTCAATCGTAATTTGATGTTGATTTAAAGATAATTTGACCATGGTTCACAAAAATTGTTCAAATCATGAGCGAATATTATTTTAAAGATGGATCAAAGAATGTTCAATGATGGTTTGAATATGATTCAACCGTGATTAGAATTTAATATGGTTTGATTATGATTTAATCAAAGTTTTACTATGTTTTGATCATGATTAGACCATGATTTGAAGATATTTATTTTCTTTTGCCCTCATTATCTCTTTTAAAAATGAACTTGTTGAATTATTTTACTATGTATGCATATATGCTTGAATTATATCAATAAAAAGGTCATATAATATTTAGGAATTGATTAAATAGTTTAGGCCTAATGATCTCATTATTGAGGTTACGAGATCCATCTTTATGTTAGTTCCTTAGAACCCTTAAGCTTTAGTTCTTTGGGGCCCTAAATCTATTATTGTGGATGACCAATGATGATAAGAAAAAGCAATGATATTTCATTTTTCCATCAACACTTGCGCAATAACTCTTTTCTCTCTAGCAATTCTAAGGCGATTTTAGGGCTCTTGCTTAGGCATTCATTTTCTTTATAATGGATCATATTTTGTTTAGATTTGTTTGTTTTACACCATTATCTATGAGCTTTCTATTTTTCCTAGAAATTTTGTTGTATCTTTGCATTTTCGATAGTTTTGGGTTATGAAGATGTCATCGTCATCAAACCCTTGGCTCATTGTGAATGGGGAAGGCAAGTCTCAGTCTTTCAAGGTGGTTCTTGTGGTGGCGTTTCACTATCTGGTTCCAAGATTGATTCCGTTCATAGTTCTTTTAAGGGTTTATCGTCTTTGTTGCTTGATGATAAATTTATTTCTCATCTTGCTGCCCCTTTTACCTTTACACTTGTGGGGAAATTTTTGTTATGTCGATCAAACATGGACATTATCCATAAGTTTTTGTGAACCTCAAAATTTTTGGAAGCATTTTCTACTGTATTGATGGATGAACGACATGTTTCTATACTACTTTCAAATAATTTAGATTATAACTTTTTTTTAGAAGAGCTTACTACATTTATGGTTGCCAACTACATCTGCTTAAATGGATGCCTGATTTTAATATTAGAGAGGAATCACCTATAGCCCCTATTTGGATTTCATTTCCAAATTTGAGGTTACATTTTTTTAATTCCCATATCATTTTCACTTTATCTTCTATCTTTGGTTGACCTTTATAGATGCACTAAGCTACTGCTTTGGTTTCCAGGACATTAATCGCATGGGTAATTGTTGAAATGGATACTTCCAAGAAATATCCCAAGGAAATATGGATTGGCTTTGAGCTTAATGGTTATCATCAAAAAGTAAAATTTGATAATTTACTTATATTTTGTGGCTTTTGTAAATTGCATGGGCATGGTAACTCTAATTGCTTTAAATTACATCCTCATTTACACAAGCATAAAGAAGCAGCTAAAGATTTAGAAGGGAAAAATATCATGAATTTTAACCCTGTGCAAGAATTGGTTGAGGAGCATAACTCTCAAAGGGACAATCTTGATCATGAATTTATGGGTCCCTTATTATCGAAGATGGGTGACAATCCATCTAGTAAATTCCTCAAGGTCAGAGGAAAGGTGGATCCTCAGCCTAGTATTATTGGCACTAACTGTTTAATCTCTACCAACACTAGTAGTGAGGATGAGCAAAGGGTGGAAACCCATTCAGAGGATCAAATCAGTGTTATGGTTGTTGAGCATAAAAATATGCTTACTAGTTTCCATTTAATTTGTTCTGCTAATAAGAGCTTAATTGAAGTTGGTTCTGATACTAAATTGGAGAGCAAAATTTAGAAGAAGGTGAACTTGTTCAAGGGGATTTTGTGGAGGGTAATACAATCTCTGGGTATATTATAGAAAAGAGTTGTAGGGATTCTCAAGCTGTATCTTAGAATTTGGTCTATGAATGGTTGTGATAATCAAGCTAAGATCAATAAAAAAGTGGGGTGATGAGGAAGGTGATTTTCATTCTATCCATTCCAAAAGGAATACGAAATATAGGAATTTCATGCTTAAATCCCCTAGAACCACCCTATCTCATTCTTCACATTTTAATTCTCACGATTAAGTCTATTATTTAGAATATTAAGGGGATTAGGTGCTCTACTACTAGAGTTAGAGTCAAGAACTTGTGTCATATTCATTATTTTTTCATTTTGATTGTTATTGAACATTTTCTTTCAATAGATAAAATGAACAGTACTACTATATTTTTGGGTTTTAATCATGTTGTGGCTAATATTTCTAATAAGTTTTGGGTTATTTGAAGGATCCTTCAGTTATTGATATTGTGGGTGATTCTACTCAGGTGCTCCATTGTAGAATTGGTTATATACACTCCCATTATTTTGCTTCTTTTTTTATGTGGCATCTTATCATAGTACTAGAAAGACTTTGTGAGATCAACTTATTCTTTTTCATAATAGTATTAATTCCCCCTAGATAGTGGATGGTGACTTTAACACTATCTCCTCCCCAATTGCAAGAATTGGCGGGGGATGGGGGAGGGGGGTTATACCACTGCTTACCAATCTATGGAGGACTTTAATGGCATGATATTTGATTGCAACCTTATTGATATTGGTTTTACTGATAGTAATTTCACTTAAAACCATGGAAATCTTTGGCAAAAGGTTGGATCATGTTTTATTTAATGATAGTTGGAATAATACTTTTACTTCTACGCATGTTGAACATCTTAGTATAATCTTTTCTGATCACTCCTCTTTGCTTGTTATGATTAAACTTAGAAATGACATCTCCATCTGTAACTTCAGATTCCAAAACATGTGGTTACTTGAGCACTCTTTCATTGACATTGTTCAAGAAAATTGGCATGCCCCTCTTCACCCTGATAATTCTATATTTGGTACGAACAGGTTGTTGCTTAAGTTGAAAGGACTTAAGAAAAGAATTAATTTGTGGAATTAGAATGATTTCAAAAATATTTTTACTAACATTGTTACTGTTGAAGAGAAAGTTACCACTTTGGTGTAGATTTTATAAAACTATCCTTTTGATGCTAATGTTACTGCACTTCAACATGCAAAAAGTGCTTTGTGTAATTGACATAAATAGAAGGAAACTTATTGGAAGAAGAAAGTGGCTTCTAAGCACCTTATTGATGGGGATAGTAACACTAAGTTTTTTATGCCTTAATTAAAAGGAATAGAGCTAGGATCTAGATTCATAAAATTGCTTGTGATGATGGTTCGTATACTGAAGATGCTGTGGAAATTGCTAACTCTGCTGTGCATTTTTTTTTAAATTTGTTTAATAATAATTTTACTCCCATCCCTATTGATAATCCTAGTATTATTCCTAGTATCATTAACCATGACGATAATTTGGCTCTTACTATTCCCCTTACTTTGGAGAAAATTAAGAAAATGGTTTTTGATTTAAATTCTGACTTTGTGCCTTGTCTAAGTTTTTCCAAGAAGCTTGGGACAATTTGAGTTTTAATTTTTCTAATGTTATTTTAGATTTTTTTGCTGGCAACCATATGCCTAAGTTTTTTTCTTCCTTCTCCATTGTGCTTATTCCTAAGAAGAATGAGGCTTCTTGTTGCAATGACTTTAGACCTATAAGTATTTATACTTTTTTTAGTAAATTAATTTCTAAATTGTTTAAGAATCGCCTAGCTCCTTTACTTCCAAAAATTATTGGTCCTAATCAAATTGGTTTTTTCAAAGGGAGATGTTTCGGATAACAATTTAATGATTTGGATGTTAGGGTGCCTAGTGGTAACATTATTTTCAAATTGGATATTACTAAATCTTATGATCATATTAGTTAGGACTCTCTTTATCACATCTCGCATTTGTTTGGTTTCAATTCTATTTTTATTAACCTGATTAAATAGTAATTGAAAATTATTTTTTCTCTATTATTATCAATGGTAAAAGACATGGTTTTTTTAAGTCCTCTCATGTGTTGAGACATGGTGATCCTATCTCTCCATCCCTCTTTATTATTGCCCTGGAGTATTTATCTAGAGGACTTATTAACTTGTATGAAAACTTCCCTAACAATTATTATAGAACTATGGGTGGCTTTCTTGTTTCGCATTAATGTTTTGCTGATGATGTTATTATTTTTTCTAATGCATCGATAAATTGGGTCAACAAACTCATGAGGTTTTCAAATATGTTAGAAAACTGTATTGATCTTTTTGTCAATAAAAATAAGAGTTTCTTTATTGTTTCTATTAAGATTTCCCATAATCACATTAAAACTATTCAGCATAATACTAGTTTTGCTCAAGATTCTCTACAAGGGTAGCAAGACAACTTTTCTTTTTTATGATCTTTTTACCTTCGTGCAAAAAAGGCTCCTCTCTTGGGATTCGAATTTCCTTAGTTTTAGGGGAAGATTAACTCTTATTAAAACTATCTTATGCTCTTTACCAATTTATTCTTTTCAAACTTTATGTAATATAATTGAGAAATTAATCAATAATTTCTTCTAGCATGGCTCTAATGTGAACTCTAAATTATTTGGTTCTCTTGGACCAATTTTTGTGGGGTTTTGAATAAAGGTGCGTTGGGTTGTAAGAATATGTTTGATTTGTCTTATGCATTTTTCTTTAAATTGTGGTTTAATTTTTGTTCTAGACTCTCTCTTTGGTCTAACTTCATGAATGATAAGTATTGTTTTGGTAAACAACCTTCCATGTGTTATTACAAATTTGGTGACTCCATAATGTTGAAAAGACTTTGCAACACTAAGTGGAGTGTTGTACCCCATGTTAAATGGGGGCTTGGTAGAGCGAACATCTTCTTCTAGAAGAGATAGTGGCTTGGAGGTATGTCTATTGATTCAATTATCAATTTCGTTTTCACTGCCACTACTTAAGCAGAGTCTTTTATCACTGATAACACTTGGGACTATATTAAACTAGCTAATAATCTTCCTGGAGATTTTATTTTCAAAATTATTAATATGTCCATTAACATTGATTCTGATGATTTGTATCATAACTACATGTTTAGTTTAATGGATGATTGACATATGTTTAGGGAAAAAAAGGTGTTAAGAAGGTGTTCTCTGTGATTTGGCATAAAATTATTCCTAAAACCATTTCTATTTTTATGTGGAGAATTGTATAATTATATCCCTTCGAATTTCCTTAGCTTTATTATTACTTCTCGGTGCCAATGCTACTTTCATGTAGAAAACATGCACCATGTGTTTACCTCAGGTCTGATTGCTATTAAAATTTGGTATTATTTTGATGACATTTTCAATTTAAATTTTTTTAATGCTAATATGTCTATTAAAACTTTGCTTGATTCTTGGTTCATCAATTCTAAAGGGCATATTATAAAAGTCTTTTCTTTCTTGATTTTGTGGTACTTGTGGATTGCTAGAAATAATTCTATGTTTAATAAAACTCACACGGATGCCTACCATATTATTCAGAATATTAAACACAAAGTTTTTAAACTTTTCAATGCTATTCATGTTACCTTGAAGAATTTTATAAGTTATTCTTTTGTTTCCCATTACTTTGGTATTTTTTTGTAGACTAGTTGCTTATTGGAGGATCCTAATTTGGCGTATTGGATTAAACCTCTACAAAATACTTTCAAGCTTAATGTGGACCGTTCTGTTAAAAAAGATGCTTTTGGGTATGGTGGTATTATTAGGGATGATAACGGTAACATTATTATGGCTTTTGCTCGCCCATTGGAGAAGTGTTCTGTGATTAGGGCTGAGCTATCTACTACTCTTAATGACCTTAAATTATGTTTTTTTTTGTTTGGTATTATCAATATTTGGATTTAATTTGATGCAACTTCTACTATTCATTTCCTTATGAATAAGTTGAATAGAGTTTTCAATCCGAGCTTTTTTATCTTTTTAGATAAATCAATCAGTTGTTGATGTTTGTTAACTTTCTATTTATCATGTGCATAGGGAAGGCAATGTGTGCAGCGATTAGTTAGCTAATTTGGTTTGCATGTTGGATAGCCTTATTGATTTATCTAACTCTAATTTACCTTTGTTGCTTAAAGGTATGATTAGAATTGATAAAATGGGATTGTCATATCTCAGAATTTAGCCTTTGAGTTTTTTCCTTTGGTAAGTTTTTTTTGATGGGTTATTGTTCTTGCAAAGGTGGTGGGAATTCTTTTCCCTTTACTGTTGCTTGTTGGCTTTTGAGTCTTAGTTTTTATACTTATTTTTTATTTGATGGTTCTCCTGGAGCATGCCACATTTTGCTTTAGTTCTTTGCTTCAATACAACACTCTTGTGTGTGTTGTGGTGATGGGCTTGAACTAAGATTGCAACTTTTGGTATTAGGATGTTTTCTCTATTTGCTGCTCTTCTACTCCCAGGAGGTGTAGTGTGTCATGGCGCAGTATGTGCATTATGTTTGCTAGCATCTTTGGGAGACCTATTGGTAGCTTTATCAGTCTTTACCCTCTTGATTTTGTTTTTATTTTGGGTTTGTCCTGCCGTTCAAATTTCTGGTTATTAGAGTTTATCCCTTATTGTTTCTTGGGATTTTGTCTTATTATGTGTGTTCAAGATATTATTGTTTGTATAGCCTTTAGTCTTTTCTTGGGGGTTTGCTGGTGGCCTTTGTGGCCTACGGCTTCATCCTTCTGTTAGGGTGGTGTTATTGACTGGATTTCACCTATTAGTGGTTTGGCCATTGTGTGGCTCTATTCTCTGTATTTCTTTTCCTTTAGTCTTACCCTAAGTATCCTCTTGTGGCTGATTTTTTCCTGGGTGTAGGATTGAGAGACATTGGGGTTATCAATTTGATGGCTGCTTTGGTTGTCTCTACCTGAGCTCTATTAGTCTGTCTCTTCTCCTGGTTTCTCTGTAGAGGATATATTGTTGTATTCTTTGTGGATTAGAGGTGTTCATTCTTTGGTTGTTGTGTTTTCCTTATTTATGGTGGCGTGCTCATCAACTATTTTGTGGTGGTCTGATTTCTTTAATCATGTCTAGTAAATGTTTTATCTAGAAGGTTAATTATTCTATCTTGACTTAGTTGTACCCTTTTTTGTTCTTTAATTGGTTATCTAGTATCCTTAGTTTTGTTGTGTTTTGTTTCTATATTTTCTTAATGGTATCAAATGAGATGCTATTGGTAGTGAGCCCTTTCTACTTTGTTCTTTTTGATACCGATTATTTGCTATGCTATATTGGGTTTTCCAGCTACTGCTAGATGTCGGCTTGGATGGTCCAAAATTACTTGTCTAAATCTGCAATTTTGACCTATTGTTTAGCTTGGTTTATGTTGGGCACTACCATCCTGTTGTTGGAGATGGTAATATTTGGAAACTTAACTGTAGTTATGGTGGAATGATCTTTGACAGTCTCTTAACATTGGTGGAGCTTTTGTTCAATTTCATTGTGGCTTGTTATATTGTCAAACTGCATAACCCTTTTTTAATCGATAGATTGATTAATTTGCTTCGTACTATTACTTTTTATTTTATTTCATTTTAGTTTTTTTATTTCTTTATTTAGTGTCCTTACAGGCCTTCTTTATAGAGTTTTGGAGACTTGTTCTCATTTTGTGAAGGATCCTCTTTTGGTTGGAAAGGCTATGGTGAATGAGTATTTTTTCTCCCTTTTTAGTTGGATTTTTAGAATTTTATTAGGCTCTTGTATTCGTGCTTAGTAGGGATCACAGGCTCTCAAGTTTTACTTTATTTTTTGTAGCTCTTTTGAGCATTAGCGTGCTAGAGATCCTCTTAAGGACTTATAACCCTTTTTTATATTATCCTGTAGGCCCCTTCGGTGGGTTTTAATAAAAAAAAAAAGTAAAAAAAATGATAAGAATAAGAGATACTCCATTGTGTTCAATATTGGAGAGAAGAATACCACATTTGAAATTATTGAGTTTTCTTTAATTTCTATGTTATAATTTGAAGAATTCCCATTTTAAGGGGACTTCTAGAATACACGTAGAAGCAGTATGTTGCATGATAACTACTTGGATGGGGAAAAAAACTTCAAAAAAAAACCCTTAAAAAAGATTTCATGAAGTGCATTGAGAGAGATAATGGGTGGTGGTTTGGGCTATATTTCCTTGTAGATGGTGTTCTCCTTAGCTAGGATAAACATAATGTTATTTTGAATATGAAACTTGACTCATTTTAACTTAAAGAATTATTTTATGGATAGTTACATAGCATGTTGGCATAAGAGAAAATGGGAGAGCAAAAGATATGGTGCACTACAAAACCACTACCTCGAGGATGAATGCTCTAGCCCAGTTCATTATCACTTGATAAAAGAAAAGTCACTATAGCATAAGGCTTATAAAATAAACTTTGTACCTCCAAAAGGGAGATGAATTGGTCTATTGTTTAAGTTTTATGAAATTTTATTCAAATAAAATGAATTAAAAATTTTGAGATGGGCTAATTGTTTAAATTTATATAATTATTTATATTTTAAGATAAATAACGGGACATAATCTAATACAAGATATAAGCAAGTTACTTACAAAAATTTAAACTAAACAATTTATTACAAATAAAATAGTAATCACGTACACAAATATAATTTAGCAAAATAAGTATTATACATGCATGATTACTTGTGAAGGTAACCATTCACAGGTGTCTTGCAGGTCATGTTTGGGTCGAGAGGAAGGAGGACCCACTCTTCTCTCATAATAGTTCATTTGAGGGACACACTCAAGAGTTGGAAGGAGCTTAACACTGTAGCACCGGCCACATTCTCCAAGAATTTAACCCCCAATTGGGTAGGACAATCTCAGAAGTTCCTCTCTTAGCAAAATAAATCTTTAACAATCTAAGCCAGAATCAAGTTACCCATGCAAGGTACATCAAACAACTAACATTACATGTTGCCTCTTTATAAGTATGTCTCATGTCAACCTGAAGACTATGTTTAGACACTACTCGCCACTCCTCATTAATAGGGGAAACTCCATATCATCATCAGACCTTACCTGGCTTGCCTTTCTGAACCTCAATTCTACTGGCACTAATGGGCGACTTGAAATTAAATATTGATGGGATATCTCACATATCTGGGACATAATTTGAAAGTTCAAAGGATTGTTATGAAACCATTTGAAATACTTAACTACATACCAATAAGGGGGTAAATCAGTGTTTTATTAAACTTTTTCAAAAATCCTTTTTGAAACTTACAACCAATTTCACAAACTTAAAATCAAAATTTTCAATACGGGAGTGAATTAACAAAATAAATACTTTTTTTTAACTTTTGTAGAAAAATATTTAATAAATATTTTTTGTCTTTTTTATTTTATAATTTTTATTTCTTTCTCTATTTAAACCAAGAAACAAAAATAATTAATCACTAATCATGTATCACAATAATCACCAACATAAACCAAATAATAGAACATAAATATGAAACAAGTAGAACACCTAAAGTAAAGTTCATAAAGTAATGGAATAAAACACTAAAATTTTATATTGGTTCAATCAACTTGACCTACATCAACTTCCTAGAGTCCTCCTCTCTGAGTATTACACTAAACAATTTAGTATCTCTCCTTTAGCCCCCTTGACAAGGTAGAGAAACCCTCATAAAATTACTTCCACCCTCAGTGTGGTTGAGACATAAAATCCCTTCTCCTTCCCTAGAGCAACATAATAGTTGATTCCCTTTTACCAACACAATATGGCGGTGTAGCTAAAACCTTTCACCTTCCTAGGTGTGGTAGAGTAGTTGAATCCCTTTCTAAAATCTGGTGCGGGGGAGTAGCCCAATCCCTTTCACCAACCTGGTGTGGCAAAGTAGCCAGATCCTTTGACACCAAAGGAGTCTTCTTCCCAAAGCTTCCCTCATGATAAATCTTGATGCATGGAGGAACTCAGGTGGAATTTTATAAGATAAATTATGTGGACACCCCCTCACACTCCCTTAAACCTACAAGGGACTTCTCCCCATCTTATAACCTTTACCCTTTCTCTCCCTAGCTCAAAGCTCTCTGTTTAATGCATTCTCAAAGAAGACATGACCCTATGATTACCAAAGACTCTCTAAAATTAATAAAGATATATTTAAATAGCAGGCTTCTAAAAAAACTCAAAATTTTTTTTTTGTCATCATTATTCATATAGTAAATCTATGGATCATGCAGTATTATTAGTTCAAACATCCTACTATAATACTTCATGATGTATAGTGTATATGACGTTCAATTTAATTTCTTAACTAATTATATAATCTAAATGAATGGTGTTATAATATGATTAGTATAAATAATGATCGGATCGTACATGATGAACCAAAAGTCATCCAGAGAGTCCTTAGGTGAGTCATATAGTACAATCATATGAAAGTACTAGATGATTTGAACTTTGTCCAGAGACTCCTCGGGTGAGTTAATGACTTAAAAAAAGTAAAACTATAAACTTTTTAATACATGGTATAACTCACAAATTCACAATGCATAGTCTTGAGCCAAAATATTCAGTGTTCCATTGTGTATGTTGTTACCTAAATGGTTAGTTGTGCAGAAAATAAATATCCAAGATAATATGCAAGAATATGTATATAATCATCCAATAATATTTGTAATCATAAAAAAAGAAAGTTATGCTCCAAGATTAAAATATAATATCTACGTCTTTCTATCTAAATCCTATAAAAGGGAGAGGAGGGACTAAGAAAGGAAGCCGTTTTTCCTTTCATACTTACATAAGAATAGAGAATAATATGGAGAAGAATGTGAGAGATCGCACCTAAAAATACATGATTGGATCCAATAAAATATTATATCATTTTGAGTTTTGTTTTCAAGCTCTATAAGGCACAACTCTCACTTTAATTGCTCTTATATATCCGACTTAAATATTAAAGATTTTGTTTAAATTTATATTTGTCTCAATCTCACCTACCCTCTTCCTATCTCTTACTCAAACCTCATTACATTCCCCCATAAGCCCTCAGTTCATAAGTAACATGAGTATGACCTAATATCATCTATAAAATAAAATATTATTCAAAATCCTCTTAAGTGCAATGAGTGTGGAAGATGTTAAAGGAAAGAAAATCATTACCTATCGAGTAATCTAAATCCACAAAGAATGTAAAGAACCCTGAATACAATACTCATTATGGATTACAAGAAACAGAGGAGCATATCTTAAAATCCATTCAAGATATCGTCAACCATCCATCACAAGTAGTTAGTATGCTAGAAGGGCCATCCTCTCTCGATACTCACTATGAACCTCTAGAAGATGCTCATACTTCATATCAAGCCACCAACCTTACTAACCCCAGGAAAGGGACAAAAATCCAACTTTGAAAGCCAGGCAAACTAAATAAACTAAAGAAGGGACAAGAAAAGCCTTTTTCAGACCAATCTCTAAAGCAAGAGTAGCTCCCAAGTTAAAGATGCCTCAATGTGAAGCTTATGTAGTCAAAACTAATCCTATAGATCATGTGAAAACTTATGATTCTATGACTTCCATCCACTACATCGATGATGTACACAAGTGTCTCCTCTTCCTCACTACTCATAAGGCTTTAGTATTAAGGTGGTTCACTCACCTACCCAATGAGGTGATCAACTCCTTCACCAAGTTCAAGCGAGTGTTTATTTCACAGTTTATCAGTCCCTAGAGACCTCCCAAAAGCTTGCAAGTCCTACTAAAGATGAGATATTACCTTAGAGAGTCTCTAAGAAGCTTCATACTATAATTCAAGAAAGGAATATTCAACATAAAAGACCTTGAGAGCTATCATTCTCTCGCTTTGCCTTAACCTAGGGGCTGAAAGAAGGTCCCTTTCAGTACACACTAGGTCTACATAACTAAAGATGCTGTCATAATTGTTGGACCTTACCAACAGTAATGTTAACATTGAGGAGTACAATCGAGTGATTCAATCCCCCTAAACCATTTCATGCCATGATCTCATCATAAGAAAAAATCTTCCACCAAGGAAAACTAGAGAAAGAATCTAGTCTCAAAAGATGAAGAACTAAGGGTCAAGCTGTTGTTGTAACCAATGGTACCCTAATCCATATAAAGTACCTGTATGTTTGAGATTCCAGAAATTATAAGTACCTTCAATACTAAGAATTGTACAAGTACATAAAGATGTCACCCACCAATCTTTAGAATATCCAACTTATACTTTGTTGAGGGTATCCATTGGCAACTTATTGAGAACATCCAGAATAAGGAATTCTTATGGAGTTCACTGCCATTGAAGTTTTATAGCTTTCGAGACTCATCACGATAATGCAAATTCCACTAGGATCATGAGCAAGACACGGAGGAATGTTAATGCTTATGCAACCTTGTCAAGGAACTTATCAAGATAGGAAAGGTTAAAGGGTTTATGCTCATTAATCGAGAGAAATGACTAGGAAAGGCCCAACTTAAAGAAGGTATTAATGAGCCATGGCTAGCTCAATCAATCCACATGAGATGGTAGCACCAATAATTGTAGGTGTTGATCAAAGAAATGCACCTACACTTTTGAAGATGCAACCAATCATTGAAGTCAATATCGTATCGTGCTCACAATCTAATGATGACATGATAATCATGTTCATCAACAGAGACGGGACAACTAATATTAACTCTAAAATGAAGCCATTATTATTATAACACTAATTGCTAACTACCATATCATTACCATTATGATAGACACAAGAAGTTTGATAAACATAATCTTCATGACAATATTCAACAAGATGAATATATTTACCTCTCAATTAGTCCCTACTATAGGACCCTTTTCAAATTCTTAGAGGAATACAGAGAAATAAAAGGAATTATTACCCTACCAGTCACCTAGAAAAAAAATCATGAGTACAACACCAACATATATTTCATCATTGTCAATGCTCCTGCTACTTGTAATGCCATATTCAGCAGGCCATTACTAAACACCTTCAAAGACATGGTATCTGCATACCACATCTTCATCAAGTTTCTAGCTAAAGGAAACAAAGTCACCTTAAAAGGCTAACTAGCCTAGTGATATGCTCGCTACTTACGAGTAGTAGGTTTGGTTGATACCTCTGAAGATATTATGCTACTAGACATATAATGAGGTGTGAGTGTTGAAGCAATTAAAGCCATCAAAGAAGTGCCTTCAATGGAAAATATACTAGGAAGATCTCTCAAAATAATTTTCTCATTCAATAGAGAATATTGATAAAAATGCATACAAACTCCATGCAAAAACTTTGAATTATTCGTATGGACAAACACAAAAATGAATGGCAAAGAAAAGAAATCATATACCACCAACTAAACATTCAAGGGGGAATCCACCCCATCAAGCAAAAGATTAGGAAAACTATCATTTTACTCATCGAGCATATTAAGAGGAAGTAAAAAATTTACTTGTTTCAAACATCATCAAGGAAGTCTAATACCAAGATTAGATTTGTAATGCAGTTATGGTCTGAATGCCAACCAGAAAGTGGAGAATATGTATAGATTTAACTAATCTGAACTTAGCATATCCCAAGGACTACAACCCAATTCCAATGATCGATGCCCTAGTCTACTCTATAGTAGATTATCCTATCTTAAGTTTTTTCTATGCTTTCTCAGGTTACTATCGATCAAAATGTAGCACAACAACTACGAGAAACTTACATTCATCACAGAAAAAGGTCTGCAATACTATAAATTTATGTCTTTTAGATTCAAAAATGTTAGAGGGACTTACCAAAAGATAAAGTTTTTGAGGAGCAAATAGGGTAGAAACATTGAAGTCTACATGGATGATCTTCTCGTTAGAAGCAAATCTCCTGATCACCACCTCAAGGATCTACAAGATATGTTTCTCACTCAAAAAGGTTCAACATGAGCCTCAATCTTCTGAAGTACACCTTTTAAGCTGGTGTGTAAAAATTTATAGAGTTCCATCTCTCACCTAATGGAATCAAAGTCAACTAAGATAAGTTACAAGCCATATTCGACATGATGATGCCCAAAACTGGCAAAAAAGTCCAATGGCTCATTGTCTAGATTGTTGGGCTAAACCATCCCATCTCTCGAATGGGATAGAGATGCACCCATTTCCTTAAAACTCTTAAAGGATCAAAGAACTTCTCTTGGGGCGATCACTATAAAGCTAATTTTTCATAATTGGAGTCTCCTCATGTCACCTCTAATCTTCTAAAGCCCTCAACCAAGCAAATATCTTTTTCTATATGTCAGACTCAATGTAGATGTTGTTAGTTCTATACTTATCAGAGTAGAAGGAAAGAAATAATGTATTGTCTATTATGTTAGCTGCACACTATGAGACATGGAATAAAGATTCCCTATCATGGAAAAGCTCCCTTGGGCACTCAAAAATTTAGCCATAAGATTGTGATCTAACTTTTAGGAGCATTCCATTTAAGTGGTAACAGTCCACCCTCTCAAAGCTATTCTCAGTCAACCTAATCACTTAGGCGAATTGCTTAAGTGGTCAGTCAAACTCAAATATTCTTTATCATGTATGCTCTAAGGATAGCCATAATGGCCCAGGCACTCACTGACTTCCTCATAGATTAAAATAATCAAAGTATGAACTGAGAAATGGCCCTACATCTTTGGATACTATACATGGATAGTGCACCAGGAATAAAAGGAGTTGGATTGTGCATCATTCTAAAAAGTCCTTTCAAAATTATCATCACCCAATCTATCAGCTTCAAATTCAAAGTCACGAAGATTCAAGTTGTATACAAAGCTTTACTCACAGGGTTTGATGGGGGATATGGAGTAACCTATAGAATTGTGAAATTATTTAGGTCTCTATTAATCCCTAACAATACTTAGGTTTTCTTTGATATAAAAATCATAAAAACCCCACTTAATATATCTAAGTATTCATTCCAAATCAAGTAATATAGTGATATACTAAAGTATTGATCACATGAGGAAGATATGCTCACATGTAATGATTAGTATTGTTTACTAAAATTATAATAATTATCCTTCTTGATAAAATTTAATGTTGTGGAGCTTCAATCAATTAAATAAAATTAGATAAAGTTAATGAATACACTATATGGATATAATATTTTTTATTGATGAGTATAAATTACATATTTTTCTAATGTTTCTTTTTAGTTGTGTTGTTATTCAAAGCATATGCTTTCTTATATCTCTATCGAGCTTATAGGAACAAAGGATTTCCATAGACTTTCTATGGTTATACCATCTCCTTAAGAATTTGGTGAATTCATAACATATGCCTAGGTGTAATGTATTCTAATTAAATATTTGTAGTTATGCTAGCTTCCCTCCGTCGAGGCCCCACATTACACCTAATTTTAACTACACGTATGGCCACTATGTACGTTAAAAGAAGATATAGTAATATTGAAAATATCATTTTAATCATTTAAGAAATAAGAGAAATCATTAGTACTACACATGATATTTATACCATCAATCCAAAACTAGAGAATTTAGCAAGACATGGAGTAGAATTAAAGCAAACTCATTTTTATAAATAGCATGATGGAAAGAAGTTACAAGAAATAGATATTACCAGAATGGTTCAATGGATCTCCTTTACACTCCTCCTTACTTACATATTTTCTAACACAAACATAAGCCAAATACTCTAATGATGGTATCAAGTACTTCTATAAATTCCCTTAGAGGTAAACTTATGATAAATTTAGAGAAACACTCTGAATTGTATTGAAATTACCTAAGTGAATGAACTCAGTTACAATTATAATACAATAACTATTTATAAGAAAACTCAAAGTAGGCATCTGGTGCTACGGTGCTAGGAAGATCAACACTACTACACCCATAAAAATTAACTAACACCTATATACTACTTTTTTAGTTTTATCATGATGCTTGCTGTCGTAGATCAGTTACTTACTAAATAGTTACATCATTTCACTAACAGATCATGCCCTTAGGAAGTTGCAACTGCTATGCCTCAACGCTGCTGACTTTTGAATGTTGTGGTGCCTAAAGAGAAATTTTGGAATAGAGGCATTATAGAGGTTTCCGTTGTGATGCCATCTTATAAAGAGCATGGTATATTAAAGGTAAACTTTTGACACCGTGGAACTGTTCATTGAGAAGTTAGCATTGCAATGTTGACATTTAGGTGCTCCAAGGTGTCTTTAATGGAGCTGTAGCATTGATTGTTCAGATGCCGTGGCGCTATATGAAACTTAGCATTTTATGCTTTTCTTACATTTTTTCTACACAACATAACTAAAACAACAAATTTTCACCAAAAAATATAATACATAAAATATCTCATTTTTTACACTTATCAAATTCTCACCAGCTTAAACTATTAGTTGTCCTCAAGCAAATAAATATATTTTAATTCTAATTAAATAATTAACCAAATTAAAAATTAATAATTAAAAAAAAATAAAACATAGGATAATACATCACGGTCTAGAATTAGTGAAAATAAATAAGATTATAATTCTCATTTAGAAATATAATAATAATTACACTAATAAGCCATCCTTATTATTGCTTAGCTTGAATTTATAAGTTATAAATTAAATTATTAAATTTTTAATTTTAAAATGAATAATGTAGCTTAATGATTAGAGATATTTATAGTTAAAATTGATACTTCATTCGTACATTTTCATTTGTACTGATTTTCTTATTTTATCATTTATGAACTTAAGTATATGATTGAAATTAGATTCTAAGCTGTTACTAATACCAAATTTTGAATGTAATCATATTTTCTTTTTTTTTTTTCCTTCTATTTCTTTTTTTTTTTAGAACTACATTCACAAACAATAGTTAAAATTACACATGCTTTCATATGAATGATAAAAGATGTATAAAATATGTGTTAATAGAACATAACAAAGCATAACATTACATAAAATTGATTACATGATAATTAGTGCACTAAGCACCATGCATAGCATATTGGCTTCACCAAAACAAACAGTCATGTTCCAACCACAGGTAACCCTCACATAAGTGCATTTCTTCTTAACTAAAAGAAGTACAATCAAGATAAAACACACAATCTCTATTTCTCCAAATTTCAAGATTTTCTTTTACAACTTAATTGTTTGGTCTCAATTTATGACCATTTAACTTGAAAATATGAAAAGTTTTCTTATCTTGAATGCTGAAGACACCATTAAGATATACACTAATAACGGAATATGGGCCTACCCATCTAATTTATTTTTTTCATTATAAAAATTCTTCTTATAATCAAATAGTATAACATTTTGACCACGACAAAATTTATAATCTTAAACTTCACATTTATGTATTTTCTTCATATATACTTTATATCTTCTTGAATCTTCATGAACATAATTTGGAAATGCATGAATTTTGTCAATGATAATAGAACTTTGCATTTGGAGAAGAGAAAAAGGAATCTTAATTTTTTAGATGTTCTTTCATCTTAATCTAGAGGAGGAATGCCTTTGCTTGGTTCTACCCATTACTAAAATTGAAATTTTAAGAAGAGAAAGATATTACTATATTCAAAAACTAATAAGGATTGATATTTAAACATCAAAAATACTTTTTTTTTAATAATTTTTATGTGAAAGGAAGTTTTAAAATTTGAATCTTCAAACCACTTAGTCTCGGCTCAGCATTGTGGTGCTAATGGTAGCATTGCGGCGCTTCACATCTCCAAAATTTTTTTCATACTAAAAAAAATCAAACTAACCTACCTACCCATTTAAACTATTAACTATGTTGCCTCCCTTGAAGTGCTAAGTTTATAGTCTTCAGCCAAACTTGCCCAAATTTTTCAATTTGGTTGGGATAAATTATTTCCATTATAATCTTTTCCATTTTCTTTTTGGTTAACTTCAATATTGCTCAATAAAGATCCAAGAGGTCTACTACTAATATAAATTGCAAACCATCTTAATTAGGACACTAAATGTTTAATAGAAGAAGCTTGATTTTGTAATTGATTCCCTAATTGCATAACTACATCCTTTAATGCTATTTTTTTATTCCAAATTGATTTCTTTGATTAAATCATTAATAGCAGGTTGTTGAGAAGTGCTCCTTCTTACTCCTTAATTATTCTTCCCATTATTCTTTTGATTACTACCACCCATATTATTTGCCCAATTAAAACTAGGATAGTTCGTCCAACCTGGATTATATATATTTGAATAGTGATTATTTAATCTTCCAATTACATTAATATATTTAATTCCTTGTATATTAGAATATTCAAGTAAATTTTGATCCATGGAGGTCTCAATTCCTATTCCAGACTTTATTTCTATTATATTTAACTTTTTGAAATTGCTGCAACTTGTGCAGATAAAATTGATAAGGTGTCCAATTAATAAATTTTAGTTACTTTTTAGGATTTATCTGATCAGCATGCCACTGGAAATTATTAGTAGCTCTTTTCTCTTTAATTCATAAGATTCCTTAAATAGCTTAGACATTAATCATCCTCGAGCTACACATAGATTATGGCTCTAAGAGATCCTACTAAGGCATTATAAAATGTATGAATAATTAACAAATCAGGTAATGCATAATGTATACCATTTTTAAGCATTTCCCTAATTCTTTTCCAACTCTCATAATTTGGATTCTCCTTCAAACTGAGTAAAAGAAGTTATATTATTTCTAAGTTTGACAAATTTTTTAATGTGGAAAATAATTAGTGAGAAACTTATAAGCCAATTCATTCTAAGTTGTTATTGAACCTGGGTATAAAGAATATAACAAAATTTTAGCTTTATCTCTTTGAGAAAAAGGAAGTAATCTAAGTTTAATAGCATCATCACAAACACTATTGTACTTAAATGTTGCACAAATTTACTAAAAAAACTAGTTAAATGTAAATTAAGATCTTTTGCAGGAGTTCCCAAATTGAAAGCTTTGAACCATTTGAATGATAGCTATAATTCAAAATTATTGGCTTGAATTGTAGGTATATTTATACTTTAATGAATTTCACCTACTAAAGGGTTTGCATAATTCTTAAGAGGTCTAGAATGATTTTACTCTAACTCAAGTTCAACCATTTTCAAGACCTTTTTTATTTTTTGAATTTTAGAAAGGATTCTATAAATATTAGGATAAAATGTCAAATGTTCCTACTTATTTCTATAAAGCATGCAACCAAAAATATAAAAATAATCAAAATAAAATTAAATTAAATTAAAAAGTAAAAAGAAAATTTGTAAGTTGGTCTAATTATGCAATTAACTCAACAATATAGTGAGAATTTTATAAAAAGTTAAACACTTCCCTAGCAATGGCGCCAAAAACTTGATGGGGTATGTGGAATAACCTATAAAAGTGTGAAATGATTTAGGGCTCTATAAATCCCTAATAATGCTTAAGTTTTCTTTGATATAAAAATTATTAAAAACTCTCCTTCATATATGCAAGTATACATGTTAAATCAATTAATATAGTGATAGAGCAGAGTATTGATCCCACGAGGAAGATATACTCACTTACAAACATTTACTAAAATTACAATAATTATCCTACTCAATAAAAAATTAATGTTATGGATATTCAATGACTTAAGTAAAATTACATAAACATAATGAATATATAATATGGATATAATATTTTTGATTGATGAGTATAAATAACATATTTTTCCTATTCACTTTTAACTGTGATGCTATTCAGAGCATATGCATTCCAAGATCTCCATTAAGCTTGTAGGAATAAAGGATGTCTATCGACCTCCTACGCTTATACGATCTCCTTAAGAATTTAAAACATTTCATACCCTATAACTATGTATGATGCATAATAATTCAATATTCCTGGTTATGCCTGCTTCCCTCCCTTGAGGTTCTACATTACATCAAATTTAAACTATGTATATGGACATTATGTATATTAAATAAAGTTCTAGTAAAATTAAAAATATATTTTTAATCATTTAAGGAATAAGAGAGCTTAATAGTACTACACAAGATATTTACATCATCAATAAAAAATAGAGAATTTAGTAAGACATGGAGTTGAATTGAAGCAAACTCATTTTCATTAATAGCATGATAGAAAGAAGTTACAAGAGATAGATATCACCAGAATGGTTCAATGGATCTCCTCTACACTTATGCTCTTTACTTACATATTTGCTTCCCCAAATACAAGCCAAATACTCTAATGATGGTATAAAGTACTTCTTCAAATTCCCTTTGTTTTCACTATAGGGGGAATTCAGATAAGCACTCAAATTTATACTAAATTTATATAAATGACTGGACTCACTTACAAGTATAATACAATGACTATTTATAGAAAAATATAAAGTAGACATCTGGTACTGCAGTGCTATAATAATCGGCATCACTGTGCCCAACTAATGAACTAATATTGATGTGCTACTTTTTTAGTTGTGCCAAAGAGCTTACTAATATGGATCAATTAATTAGTGAAATGTCGCATCATTTCACTAACAGATTGTGTCCTTGGGAAGTTATAACTATTGTGCCATGGAGCTGCTACCTTTTGAATGTTGTGCTAGAATAGCAATTTTGAAATTGAGGCAATATATATCGTGCCATTATAGTGTTGTATGATAGAGAACATGGCAATACAAAGCTGAACTTTTGATGTTGTGGCACAATTTGTTGGAGAAGTTTGCATGAGAATGTTGATATTAAGGTGCTCCAGTGATGTCTCTGATGGCACTACATCATTAATTATTTTGGCAGTGTGTCTCTGTATAAAACTTATAATTTTATGTCTTTTCTATATTTTTGCTACACAATATAACTAAAATAACATATTTTTTAAAAAATATAAAACAAAAAATATTATATTATTTATGCTTATCAAGGTTAAAATTTGCTTCATGATTAGGCATCACCCGCCTAGAAGTCTATTTAAGCTACCAAATCATGGTGAACTAGATCAATCGAGAATATGAGATTAGAGATGAATTTCTCTCTAAATATCAATTTTAATTTAAAACCAAATTTAGTAGGCTCAAATATTTCAAAATCACCAAAATTCTTAGAGAATAAAATCAGCTAGTTGACCTTCTTTCTAAGTAAAGATATCGCTAGTGGAAAATCAGCCGTATGGATATCCATGTCTACCATCATGGAAAAATAAGTAGTGCAACAAAAGGAAAAACCCCTAGAACCATATTTTATGAGTTGTATGGATCCTTATATTAAGTATATAAAGAGTATATTATTGACCTCTTTTTTGCCTAAGGTCATCTAAATATCCAAATCTTATATTATAATCAACGAGCTCAGTGCACCGACTTCTTAACTTTAATCATTATTCAAACTTTACCTTTTGGATCTTCATATATTTAACTTATCATCATTGGTTACCTATGTTAGTGTTTGACCTAGTTGAGATAGCTCAACCTAAACCGATTAATTAAACCCCTCAACTGAACTATTATAAACCCCAATTTCTTTAAGCTTCACCAAATTTACTTAAACAAAACTCCTAGTGGATTGAACATGTTTGGTCAACCCGGCCTAGTCAATAGTTGTCATGGTCAACTTTGCCTAAAATTTTTAAATCCTGGCTTATTTAGGTCAAATATTCAAATTCAATTAAACCCAAATTCATCAAACCCTTAAATCCAAACCTCCTCATTCTTTTGATGAGTCAAGACCATGGGAGACCTCCTTTGACAAAGTTGACTTGGTCAACTTAGTCAAAATGGTCAAAATTTTATTTGAAATTACCTTTCAAATTCAAACTTCATACCAAATGCATCCAACCTCAATCATTCAATCCATATAAACCCTAAACACTTATAATAGTCCATCTTAGGTGGCATGACCAAGTTTGACTAGTAAAATTGGTCATATATATTAAAAATTCCCAAATGGTCAAATTTTACCAAACCATATAAACATTTTCTTTTAGCCAAACCATGTACATTATGCCACATAAACCACTCTAAAAACATCCTATCCATTCTCTATCTAATCCCAACTTCTAGTTCAACCTATATTAGCCTAAGTATCCCCCTCATAAAAAATAATAAAATTTTCTTTCCATCTTAGATCCTTCCCTGGCCAAAGCATGCACCCCTAACCACCTAGTATAAATGGTAAATATCTGCATATGAGATCTATTTAATCTCAACCTTTTATTTCATTATTAGGGTTTAAAAAATATCACTTGTGCTCATTTCACACATTCAATCAATACTCTCTACATAAAGTATCCACAGAGCACCCATTGTTTTCACTTCACACCTAGAGAATCCCTCTTCACTCCCCTGCTCTTTTCAATCCTTAAAAATTTATTGGTGAGGACATCTTAGGTGACATATAGCTTTATCCTCCTTGGTTTTCAAACCTTCAATCTAGACATTCTCCATCTTTGGATTGTTCATAGAAGTTCTTCACAAGGTCCAAAAGATGGAAACAAGCTCAAAATTCAGCTCTAAGACTCATTCTATAAGGGTGATTTTTTTTTTATTCATTCTATAGAAGTAAATATAACATCCTTATCCTAGAATTAGGATTTTAAATAATTCTCAGAATAGACGATATTATGCCCTCAAATTTCTTATATAAGAGCTACATATTTATAGAAATAATCCTTGAAAATTTCATTAAGTTTTATTCTATAAATAATCCAGAACAAGCAAAAGAAATAGTCAAAACATCAAAAACTTATAGATATTTTTAAACAAAACTTCATGATAAATGTTTAGAGCAAGAGTGATTTCCTCTACATTTTAAAATTAAAATTAGAGCAATTTTATAAATGTTTAGAGAGTAATTTGCACTTAAACCTCTACTATTTTTTGTTAATTCCTCTCTAACTATGTGTCATCTTAGGCTCAAATTTTGATAGGTCATACTAGGGGATGTGTTGATTCTTGTTGAGTCTTAATTAGGTTGTTAAACCTAAGCTAATGTCCCAAGCATAACCAAGAGGGGGGGGGGGGGGGGGGGTGAATTGGTACTTTAAAAAATTCCTTCTCTTGGATTTAAAAAAGTTGAAACCAGTACAATTCTTAGCAAGTTAATTTAAAGTTTTAAAAACTTATTTTCAACCATGAAAAAAGAACTTGCAGTAAGTAAATAAATAGAAAAAAAAATGAATGACACACATATTTATAGTGGTTTGTTCAAACATGACCTACATCCACTCAATGAAGACTCCCTCTTCATGTATTGCACTATTACCACAAGTGTCTCTCCTTTTGCCTCCACATCAAGGCGGAGAAGCCTTCACAAAATTCTCTTCCAACAATCCTTGTTCCGGTAGAGAACCATCGTCCTTTTACACCCTCCAAGTGTAGGCAGAGAACCCTCATCCTTTCACACCCTCCAAGTATAGGCAGAGTACCTTCGGCTGTTCACACTCTCCAAGTGTCGGTAGAGAATATCCTTTCACACTTCCCAAGATTTGACAGAGAATTTGATCTTCTTCGAAGATCTTCTCACGAGCAATCTAGAAAGACAAGAGGAAGAGTAATAACCACAATTACAAGAAGATCATTACCTTTGAGTAACCTGGTGAACCCTTCACACTCCACTTACATGAAATCTCTCTCAATCACTCTCTCACACTCTCTCCTTCAAATGCCCTTAAAAATTCACGTAGACAAGATGGACAAGACATCAGTTTTAGTGGAACTATTATACAAAAGACACAAAAAATTGTCCAGAAAATTGAAGTTTTCATTTTTGAGCATATACGATCATACTGTATGATCATATATTCATACATACAAATAATTTAAAACTACTGCATATGAACTCATTATGAATCGGTATGAAATTATTTCATGCTCGATCATCGTCCGTACGAAATAAGTAAGCCTAATATGAATGGAAAAAATTCAAAGTTTGTTTGTACAAAAATTTCAAGATGAAATGAACGAAATGAGAATCGAGACGTTCATCCTAGTACAAAAATTAATTTCATCCATATGATATTCATTCGAGAATAAAATAAGGACTTCATCCCTGTATGAAATTAAATATCATCCATATGATCTTCATATATGAATAAAATAGAGGACATCGTCCATGTATGAAATTAACTATTGTTCATACGATCATCATATGTGAACAAACATGTGAATATAAGATAATTTTTGTTAAGAAAAAATCAATTTTTAATTTTTTATAGATCACAAAATACACAAAATACAAAACACTATAAGCAGAAAAAAATAAAAGAACTCTAACAAACATGAACATATAAAAAATCAAATGCAAACAAATAATAAATAAATAATATTTCTCCCCCTTTTTGACAACAGTAAAAAAAGATGATGAAAAATAATAAAAATGTAGGAAGTCATATGAGAAGCCTTTGATAATTGATCCTGAAAGAGATTAATTTATAATTGCAATAATAAGATTAATGGTCATTAGACGAAAATAAATATTCATATCATTTAAATTAAGATATAACATAGACAAGATAAATATATTAAGGTCATGAAACATTCTAGATAATTAGATAAGGAAAATTATTACAAATGTGACGAAATGAAGACTAATTTAAGTCAATTTCCAATACAAAATATAATTGAATATTAGATTGATTTGAAATTGAAGATTAAAAGATAGAGGAAAGAACATATACATGTTTTGGCGATATTGTGCATCTTTTCAATATTTATAACACACTTTGTGCATCTTTCAGTATTTGAGCTCATTTTGTGCCTCTTTTTAATTTGCAAACCATTTTGTATCTTTTTATTTTTGTATACTTGTACATTTTCATTTTTTAATTGATCATTCTAAAATCAATAATCCAAAAACTCAAACTTCTCTAAGTACAAAGATAATTATATTGAAAAGAGAAATAAAGAATAATAAGATATCAAAATTGCAATAATAATATTAAAATTTTATATGCCTAAAAAGAACATGAGATTGATAGTATTAACTTAATTAAGTTATAAATTAACTTATATATTTGAAATATTAGATTTTTGAATGAAATTAATTTTTGTATTCCTATTTATATTATAATACTTTTTAGATTAATTAAGTCAGGATTATCATATAGGCAAACAAACATTTCTAAAAGAGAACAAAAACAACTTAAATAAAGCAAGACAATTTTTATTGATTTCAAGTTATCGAAGAGATATAATAAACACCTAGATGATATCAATAAAATCACAACATAACATCAAAATTCTAAAATAAAACAAGTACAAAAAACACTAAATAAACACAAGTAAAAGATCATCACATCACATCACTATGCACTAGCAAATACAATCACATAAGAAGTACATCAATATATCGGAGGGGCCATATTTTGGAGGAAGTGGATGGTTGAAGATATTAAAATAGCTATTCATCATAGTCAAATTGGTGTTCATCGATTCGAACTGACTTCGAATCCAACCCATATCCTGTTGATATTGAGCATCTTGATGGAGTAGGTGTGTCTGAATTTGATCAAAGTGCTGATCAAAATGACTTTCAAGTCTGTCAAAGTGCTGGACCATCTCTTGAAAGGCTGGTCTGCAATGAGGCATAAGTGCAGGAGAAGGTGCTCCCCCTTCTCCCTTAGAATCCACACTTCCATCATCTCTCTTGAAAATTGCTCAGAATGAAGCATCAGTGAAGTAGATAGGCAATTCTAGATGAGGATCAAGATGAACTAGATTATACTTCTTCTTAAGAATATAGGTCACTAGGTGTCCTAAAGCAATATTTTTCTTTCTCTTATGAGAGATATGGCCAATTTTAGAAAGCCCATAAATGTAGTAAAAATGAGTTGGACTTCATCTATAGGTTCACCAATCATGATAAGGTAAGTGATAGTGAAAAGAAGAGGAGTAATATTGATACGGCCAGCAGCCTTAGGAATTATAGAGGTTTTAAGGACATGCTGGATGATCATAGCATTTTGGTTCAAAGTGAATACATTATGCAAATGACACACTTCTTGAATCCCTCTAATCACTTTATTTATTTCAGTCCAGTCAAAATTAGAAGCAGAGGTCAAAGTGTGGACTTCTATTCCTTGAGTCCTTAATTGCAAGATTGTTCCCAAATCCTCCTTGGTATTTTAACCCGCTTCTTCAAAACATAAGAACTAATCCTACTTTGGTCAGTGCTAAAGGTCATATTGGCAAGAAAATAGTGAAAAGTGTCCTTGTTGTAGGAGTGAATAAGGGTCTGGATAAAAGCAAATTGGGTGGCAGCAAAAAGAGGCATTACTTGAAAGTTAATGTTTTCTTGGAGAAGAATTCTAGAGGGTGTAATCTTGATAGAAACAAACCTAGGAAATAAATACTCATTAATCTTGGACAAAAAGTTATCGTCTTCACTCCTCGAAGACAGACCCTTAGTAAGTCTACCCCTCTTGCTAGAACTTGTCATTGTAAGATTGGAATATAAGAAGGATTTGAAAGGCTATTGAAGTGAATAAGATTTGAGTTCAAAAATCATTCTATTTAAAGAAAAATGATCTTTCACACGTACAAAAAGAGGTTTGTACAATGCGATTGATAGGTTCATACATACAAAAATAAATTATGTATATACGTCTGAATATGTTCAAAATGAAATGACTTTTCATATTCACACAATTTATGAGGCATCCTTTCATACAAAATTTTTGACCATATGATCGTATAGATGAAAAGGTATTCGTCTGGGATGTTCAATTATTTATGATCATTTTAATGATAGTTTGATTTGTCCCCTATATTGAATGACATATGGTTCGTATGTACGAACTCCAGGTTTGTACATACGATCAGTAATAATAACATCTTCTGCCCATAAAATCATCTATATGCATATATACAAATGAATACACATCATCCGAGATGATCAGGAGATCGTACATTATAATATGTATTAAAAAAACAAAACTATGTGCAATCAGTCCAACCCAACTATCGTATAGTATGAAAATAATTTCATACAGTATAAATAGAACACTTAGAAAAATTTGCATGATCAATTAGACACATGAAATTTGATGTGAAAACATTTGAAAATTACATAAAACTCAAAAACATAAAATCACAAACACACATAAAATACAAAAATAGAAAAACACATAAAAACACACATATCAAGTTTGTAGAAAAATTTTAATTGAGCATTCAGATCAATCACACCAAGTCTTATTCTTAATGTACTAAATGCATCAAAGGCTAGTGGTTTTGTAAAAATATTTGCAAGTTGATTTTCTGTTAAAACATGATTCAGTTCAATTTCTCCTTTGCATACATGATCCCTTATAAAATGATGCCTTATATCTATATGTTTTGTTCTATAATGTTGAATAGGATTCGTTGAAATGTAAATGGCACTAGTGTTATCACAATAAATTGGAATAGGGCCTATTGTATATCCTAAGTCAATCAACTGTTGTTTCAACCAAAGAACTTTTGCCACACAACTTCCTAAGGCAATGTATACAGCTTCAACAGTAGATAGGGCTACAAAATTTTGTTTTCTACAGGACCAAGAAACTAAAGAATTTCCTATGAATTGACAAGTTCTAAATGTACTCTTTCTAGCAACCCCATAACCTATAAAGTCCAAATCTGAATATTCAATTATTTCAAATGAAGAGCTAAACTTAGGATACCAAATCCCTTAGTTCTGAGTTCCTAAGAGAAACCTCAAAATCCTTTTCACTACTGTTAAATGTGATTCTTTTGGATCAATTTGAAATCTAGCACACAAATAAATACTAAACATATTATCGGGTCTGCTAGTAGTCAAGTAAAATAAAGATCCAATAATCTCTCTAAATTTCTTTTGATCAAATCCTTTGGGTCCTTATCCAACTAAATTGAGGTACTTATAGGTGTACTGACAGGTTTAGCATTATCTATTTCATACTTTTTGAGGAAGTCCTTAATATACTTATACTAACTAAGAAATATACCCTCCTCAATTTGCTTAATGCTAAAGCCTAAAAAGTAACTCAAATATCTCATTAGACTCATCTCAAATTCACTACTCATTATTTTAGAAAAATCATCACAAGAGATTTTTTTTATAGATTCAAAGATGATATCATCAACATAAATTTATACAATGAGTATATCATCTCCCAATTTCTTCAAAAAGAGAGTGGTGTCCACACTTCCTTTTTCAAAAGATCTCTCAAGTAGGAAAGTGTTCAACCTCTCATATCAAGCCCTAGGTGTCTGTTTCAATTCATATAATGCCTTTTTAAATTTAAAAATAAGATTTGGGTATTTTGAATTTTGAAAACCTAGAGGTTGTTCAACATAAATATCCTCTTGAATCACCCCATTTAAAAAGGCACTTTTAATATTTATTTGATATAATTTAAATAACATCTATTTGCTTTTTCAATCCTTTCAATCTAATTATACCCCTTAGCCACCAATCTAGCCTTATTTCTAATAGCAACTCCTGAGTCATTCATTTTATTCTTGAATACCCACCTAGTTCTAACTACACTTTGATCTTTTGGCCAGACAATTAATTCTCAAACTTCATGTCTTACAAATTCATTTAATTCTTCTTGCATTGCCAAAATCCAAAATTCATCCAAAAGTGTTTGATCTATATTTGTGGGTTCTATCATTGAAATAAAGGTAGAATGATTGACTTCTTTATTTAGTCCATACCTAGTCCCAATACCCTCACTAGGTTTACCTAAAATTAATTCCATAGGGTGGTTTTTAGAAAATCTCAAATCTTTAGACCATGGGTTTTCTATCTCCTGCTTTTCATCCAAAATAATTTTCTAAATCTTTTGGGAGTTATTTTCTATCTTATCCTCTTCTATATTTAGCTCTTCCAAAACTCCAAATTCATCAAACACTATATTTATGGTCTCCTCAATTACCAAAGTTCTTTTGTTAAATACTCTATAAGATTTTTTAACATTAGAGTATCCAAGAAAAATTACTTCATTTGATTTTGGATCAAATTTTTCTAAGGCATATTTTCTATTATTATGTATGAACACCTTACATCCAAAAACATGCAAATATAACAAATTAGGTGTTCATCCCTTAAGAAGCTCATAGGGTGTTTTATTTAATTTCGATATGATGTTAACCCTATTCAAAACATAACATGCAGCACTAACCACTTCAACCCAAAAATATTTAGGAAGTGAATATTCTGCTAACATGGCTGGAGAGACATCTATTAATGTTATGTTCTTTCTTTTGACTATGCCATTCTACTGAGAGGTGGTGGGAAAAAAATATTGTGTCACCACGCAGATTTTGATTTCTCCTATTTTATAATCGAATACTGCATTAAGAATAAAGTACAATCTTGAGAGACTGACATAATATTCTATAATGGATTCAATATCAAAATAGGGTTTTAAAAATTGATATTTCTATAATCAAACACAATTTAAAGAATAGCATATTATTTCGAAAAATAAACATGAAATTCTTAAGAATGTGTTTAAAAATAGAAATAAGCTTTTTGAAAAATTTATTCATTCTTTTATTTAGATATAACAAAGAGAATATTATATCATCTTGAAAGACGAACATAACATTCTTCAAGACATCCAAAATCAAGAATGAATTTTATAAAATTCATCATTTCTAAAATTAAATATAACAAGCAATAAATTATATTGCCTGAAAAGACAATAATAACATACTACGAGCATATTTAAGATTAGAAATGAAGTTTTTTAAAGATATCTGCATTCCCAAAGATTCTTCCCTTGTTTTATATGAATAAAACAAGGTTTATTTTAGTCTGGAGTTCTCAAATCCTTATAGGAGCAAGCTCATATAGTTAATTACATCCTAGGAGGAATGCTCCTAAGAAAACTCTCGATTAAAGCAGTGATTTCATACCCTTTTGACTACAAAGTAGAAGACAAGGAACAGAAGTAAAGATTTTCCAAGGAGAAAGCTCAATGTTGAACATTTATTAGCGAGTCAAAGGATGAAAAGTAGGAGGTGTCAGATTCTGAGAAGCCCAGAGATAACCTCAATCTATCCTATGTTGGGCTTTACATTTTAGGAGAAAATTTTATATTTAAGTTGACATTTTATTAAAAATTTGGGATTTATATTCCCAGAGGGCGAGGACTTAAGATCTAAAAAGAATCTGCCTCAGAACCTAAATCTAATTTGGGTACTACAAAGTAGCAACCTGAACCTAACTAATGAAGTGCAAATCTGGACTTACCCCGGCCTGGATTGGGGAGCCAGCTAACCACCTAGGCGCCTTAAAACCATGTGTCCAGTCTCTTATGAAAGATGGGTAGAGATGTTGTTTAAGTTTTAAGGAATTGGGGCTTACATCTAAGACAATTCCTAATTAGCCCCTCAACTTATGTAGGGTGATAAATGTCTAGAAATGCAATTAATATTTTAGACTCTTTTTAGTTTGTATCTAATGCAATGCATGCTAATTGACTCGAATGCATAAAATGATAATGAAGCAGTTTAAAAATTTAGGCTTAGAAAATAGATTTTTCCCTAGAGATTGCACAACTTCCCCTTGACAAAACTGCACCCTCATAGGTCAAGTGGTCTGCCAGAACCCGCAGGCGGGGAGGTGCCTAACAAGGAAGAGAAAGTATTAATATGCTTATGCTGACTCTTGGCGGTCCCGAGCTTACTTCTTAGATCGTTAGAGTTACTATGTGAGCCTAAAAATTTTTATTTAAAATTACAACTAGAAGAATTTTAAGCGTACCCTTACGAAAAAAATCTCTCCGTTCCGAATCCAGGATAAAACAAAACACGGCATGCAAGGTCCTAAAAAAAATCTACTGCACAAACAATGTAAACAATCAATTTTAATAATCCAAATATAATGTCCAATGTCCAATGTCCATATTACACCCAGAATTTGCAGAAAAGTAAAGTGGCCGGGCACCACTGACAACAAACCCGGATTCTAATCCTAAGAATGACGCAAGTGATTTTTGAAATGGGATATACTGTTCCTTAAATCTTCATTTCTTCATCTTCTTTCTTCAATCTTCTCGTTCTGTCTTTTCTTCTTCTATGAACTTCTCGGGTCCGTCGGGTTCTGGATATCCAAATGAAAAGAAACTCATCCCTAAGAGCGGTATTTTCTTTTCTATTTAGATATTGAATCATCCTAATTTGGCTTTCCAAATAAAAGAGAATAATCTTTTAAGATATATTCTCCTTTCTTTGGATTCCAAATTGGATGTAATATCCTACTTTCAAAATCACTTTCACAATTTACAATATTTTTCAAACGCATTTACATTTACATTACATTTCACAGAAAGAAAAGAAAAATCTAAACCACCTGCAGGGTTATCCTAAGCAATTTATAATAAAAATCATCCCACGCAGTTATATATATATGCAATTGAATTTAAATTATTAAGCCACACTTGGCCACACTCTTCTTCATTTGGGGGCTAAGCAGCTGAAGCACCTGTAGCATTTATTTATTATTAATTAATTAGCCCCCTTTTTCTGCCCTGCATGAGTGTGGCCACCTGCAGAAAATCATGTTAACAATCCAGATCGCTCCTAGCCTATGGGTAATCTAATCGTCAATCAAACCAACACAGAGTGCAGTAAAATTAAATAAACAAACACACCAACATTTTACAACCAGCATGCAATAAAACTCGAGAAAAAGCTCGTCACAGTGCAGTAAGGAAATAAACACCAGCCTAATCTAAAACTAGAGTCAGTTGTCCTAACAAACAAATCTAAGTGTGTGCAGTAGGCTGTGAGGTTTTGAAATGTCCTAAGTCAATTATTGGATAAAAGCTTTCTAATTGATTGAATTCTAGTTTAAAGATATTTACTAATTCTAAAGTGAGATGTCACTAAATTTTCTATGTTATAAGTTTCTATCCTAAAGTGTGCATGTTTCCTAAGTCTAGATTTTCTAAGACCCGGTCCTTAATTTTTGTCCTTAAGTGTCACTACTGTTGTATGGGATAAAAATTTGTTATTACTAACCCTTAGGACTTTGAGCGTGTGTAAAAAGGGTTTAGGGATCTAAAATAAAGCAAAAAAAGTAAACCTAATTAAATTGAAGTTACTACAGGAACCTAAAAGGGAAGGGTTAACGCAAACCACATCAAGGGTCCCCTAAAGGTTTTCTAAGTTTAGAAATACTCACAGTCACCGGGGGCTACGACCCGATGGTTCCGCCCGTAGCACCTCTACCCGGTTGGATAGAGGCGACTGACACCTTTAGCTCCTTGTCCTTTTGTTCCCTCGACCGGTACCATTCCTCGCAATTTATGCAAATAAAATAAAGAAACAAGAAAAACATGGATAAGAAAGCACTTTTAATAAATAATAATAATATAATTAAAATTTATTAAAAATAAAAGGCGTACCTTTCTTCGGGCTTGATCACTGGTTGTGTTGACTTGGCTTTTGAAACCTTTACTTTTGGAAGTACACTTTACAATCTTTTAATATTCAATACCACTCTTTCTAATTTACACAATTTTCACAAAATAAACAATTTACCTCTCACACTTGTACACTTCAATTTGAATCCTTTATGAATCTGAATCGTTTAAAATCCAAATACTTTCAAACACGCACTTTCCAAAATATATCATCTCTCAATACACATAGTCAAAAGCATTTTACTTTTCAAAACCACATTATCTCCACACACGTTTCATTTTACCCAAAATTTCTACATTTCACCTTCTAACATATTTCATATATATTTTTCAAAACATTCACTTAGCTATTCATATACACATACTTTAACTTTCAAAACACATAAATATCAACTTTTCGATCCCATTAGCCTCACTATATTTCTCACACATTGCTTTTAACTTATACACAATTCATTTCAACACTATATTTTTCACTATTATAGATTTACACATTTCATATTTCGAAGCATATATAACTTTCATCTTACAAAGATCACACGATTACATTTTAAAGCACACGCACGAATCACTTTTCAAAAACATCACCTATACTTTTTAGAGAGATACACGCATACATTTTTCACTTCTCACAAATACACACTTTTACTTACCCACAATATATACTTTTCACCTCTCCAAAATGTACAAAAATATCCTTCCAAAAAAATTTTCACAATTCACCTTTCAAAATAATACACACCTCTCCCTCAACGCAAAGCACTTTTCAAAACATTCAATTCTCAACACAAAATATTTCCAACATATACTTCCACCTCTAAAACAAACAATTTTTGCTTCCTATTTTTCAAGACATGCACAAGTTACAATTTGCACATATATGCATATATTACACCCTTAGATATTGATGAAGAAAAATCAACTTAATTATACGCATTAATTTACAATTTTAACAAGAAATGATATATTTAATCTCTTCTCTTAAAGTCAACAACAAAATTTCATCACATTTCTCATCAAAAACTTTCTTAAAACAACATCAAAGACATGTAACTATTAGAAGCAATAAGAAATTTTAAAGATAATGCTTTATGACTTCTATAAAATCAACATTAGATCCCAAAATGAAAGAAATGAAATGATCTAAATCCCTCATCTTCTACAACCATAGAGAGAAATGGGAATAAATATATTCTTAATATTTTGATGATTGATATAGTGAAGAAGAAAAAAAAAAAAAAGAATGTAGAAGAAAGAGATCAAGAAGAAGAAAATTTACCACTTTTTGTTGCCTCTGGTTGAACAAGCCGTAGCACAGAGGGGTTCATTTGGGGTTCCTAGGGCTGGAGATTAGATGAGAGGAGGGGCTTGCATGTGTCATGTATGAGAGGAGGGAGGCTTGGACGTTTTTTTGGGTTGAGGGAGAGTGAGAGTGGGTGGTTATGGGTTGAGGGAGAGGGAGAGTGGGTGATTATGGGTTGTTGCTGAACCCTTTGACCGTGGACCGTTCGGTTGACATTTGAAGGCCTTAATAATTTCGGAATTCGGTGATCTTGGGCTCATTGGATTCGTCTCGTCGAGCCGTTCGATTTGAGTATAAGCTCGTCAAAATCGGAGACCGTTTGGTCACTCAAATTGCGGTTTGAACCTTCCAACAGCAATTTGAGCCCTTGATTTGGACTCATTTGGGCTCGGATTGGGTTGATCTTGGTGTCGTTGGGTTTGTATTCCTGAGACGCTCAGTTCGACTGTAAGTTTGCTGAAATCGGAGTTGGGATGGTCTCCGAATTAATTTTTGAAGTTTCCAAACTTGATTTTGCATCGAGATTCGTGCCCGATTAAGATAATTTTTGACAACGTATCAATTATTATTATATATATATTTGTGACGAGTCAAAATGGGTTAATCAGAGCCATTGAAATTGAATTCAATTTGAGTTAATTTGATTTGATTTTGATTTGATTGGTGAGTTGTTTTAAGTCCATTGATATATCAATTTGATCAAAATCGAATTAGATTATATTAAATTGTGTCGATTAACATCGACGAATCATAAAGAGGGCTTGATTTGAGTTCGTTTGGAGTTGAATTAAAATTGGATTGAATTGATTTTGATTAAAGTTGAGTGATAGGTTCGAGTCGATGCTACGTCATTAGGTGTCCACCTAAGGGAAATCCTGCAGGTGCGACATCTACACTAGGCTATGAAGACCTAGGTGCTAGAATTGAATCCGGGGAAATTGACCTCAAATAATGAGGTCAACAAGAGGTTCTAGGTGCAGAAAAATTATGATCAATTCATTTCTCTTTATAATAATCCTCAAAATTTTCATTTTCAAATTCACCATTATGATCACTTTGGATTATTAAAATCTCACACTCAAGTTTCCTCTGAATTCAAGTCAAAAAATCTTTAAACTCCTCAAATGATTCACTCTTATGATATAAGAATTTATCCCAAGTGAATCTAAAAAAATCATCAACAATTACAAATCTCTATACTTTTCCTCCTAGACTTATAGTTCCAACAGGTCCAAAAAAATCACATTTGACAGTAGTGAAAAGGATTTTGAAGTATCTCATGGGAACTCATAACTTAGGAATTTTGTATCCTAAGTTCAGCTCTTCATTTGAAATAATTGGATATTCATATTTGGACTTTATAGGTTGAAGGATTGATAGAAAGAGTACTTCTACAACTTGTCAATTCATAGGAAATTCTTTAGTTTCTTGGTCCAGTAGAAAACAAAATTTATTAGCCCTATCTGCTACTGAAGCTGAATATATTACCTTATGAAGTAGTGCGGTATAAGTTCTTTGGTTGAAATAATAGTTGATTGACTTAGGATTTATAATAGGCACTATTCCAATTTATTATGATAACACAAGTGTCATTTGTAAATCCTAAGTCAATCAACTGTTGTTTCAACCAAAGAACTTGTGCAACATAACTTCCTAAGGAAATGTATTTAGCTTCAGAAATAGATAGGGCTACGAAATTTTATTTTCTATTGAACCAAGAAACTAAAGAATTTGTTATGAATTATTTCGCATGAAACCCAATGAATCTATTTCTGACATGCACACAAGATTCATAATTGTTGAGATAATTGCTACCTAGTTTTACATGTTTGATATTCTTACAACTTGTATATTTTTATAATTCCAAATATTATTGATTTGATTAGTATTTATCCTAACATATTTTTAAAGAAATTATTTTACTCTTGTGTGAACTAATATTTCAAGAAAATCATACTCCGGATTGCTGAAGACTTCAAATCAAGATCAGTTTAGATTTTATTATAATTGAAGTCTGTATTTTTCATTTATTGAGTCTGAGAGAATGTTGGAATTGAGTAACTGAGCACTTATATATTCTGGGAGAGTTTTTGATTTCATATTTTTAAACAGATCGTACAATACATTATAATTTTATACAGGGCGATCTGATTAGTTATTTTCCCCAACGAGCAATGGAATAAATAGAAATGACAAACTTTTTTCTAAGTATAGTTCGTACGTATAATATTTTTTGATCATACCGGGACAAACGGCTTTGTTTTGTACAAATATAAAGATCATATGGATGATAATTAATTTTGCACAAGGATGATGTCCTCTATTTTGTTCACATATGAAGATCGTACTGACGATAATTAATTTTGTACAGGGATGATGTGCTCTATTTTTTTCACATATTAAGATTGTACGGACAATAATTAATTTTGTACATGGATGATGTCCTCTATTTTGTTCACATATAAAGATCATACATCCGATATTTAATTTCGTACAGGGACAAAGTCATCTACTTCGTTCTCAAATGAATATCGTACAGAAGAAATAATTTTCATACTGGGACAAATGTCTCGGTTCTCATTTCGTTCATTTAATCTTGATGTTTTCGTATAGATGAACTTTGAATTTTTTTTATTTATACTAGACGAACTTATTTCGTACGGACGATGATCGGGTATGAAATGATTTCATATCAATTCACAATAAGTTTATATGCAGTAGTTTTGAATTGTTCATATGTATGAATATACGATCATTCAATATGATCATGTACGCTCAAAATTGAAAACTTTAGTTTTTTAGACAGTTTTTCATGTCTTCTATATAAAAATTCCACTAAAATTGACGTCTTGTCCATCTTGTCTATGTAAATTTTCAAGGGCGTTTAAAGGAGAGAGTGTTTGAGAGAGATTTCTTACAAGTAGAGTGTGAAGGATTCACAAGGTTACTCAAAGGTAAGGATCTTCTTGTAATTATGATTATCACTCTTCCTCTTGTCTTTCTAGATTGCTCGTGAGAAGATCTTTGGATAAGATCCAGTTCTCTACCAACACTTGGGAAGTGTAAGAGGATGACCATTCTCTACCGACACTTGGAGAGTGTGAACAGCCGAAGATACTCTGCCTACATTTGTAGGGTGTGAAAGGACAAGGGTTCTCTGCCTATAATTAGAGGGTGTAAAGGGACGATGGTTCTCTACCGCAACTGGAATTGATATAAGAGAGTTTTGTGAAGGCTTCTCTACCTTGCTGTGGGGGCAAAAAGAGAAATACTTATGGTAATAGTGTAATACCTGAAGAGGGTGTCTTCAGGAAGTGGATGTAGGTTATGTTTGACCGAACCACTATAAAACTGTGTGTCGTTTATTTTTCTACTGTTTATTTCTTACTGTAAGTTCTTTTTTTTATGGTTGAAAATAGTTTTTAAAACTTTAAATTAACTTGCTACAAATTATACTGGTTTCAACTTTTTTAAATCTAAGAGAAGGAATATTTTAAAGTACCAATTCATCCCCCTTCTTGGTTAGCCTTGGGACATTAACTTAGGTTTAATAACCTAATTAAGATTGAATACGAATCAACAGGATGTTCCCTATATCCACTAATTTTCCTTGGGTTTAATGAAACCCTAAATTCTATAATTAATTTTTCAAAAATATAGTTCATTATTGGACCCTGAACTTTAGAACATTTATTTTGTCAATGAATAATGAATTAGGTAACCAAATTTGTGCTATTTATTTGTATTCAAGCAAGGGATGGACACAATTAATTGCAAACTCTTTTGATCACAAATGACATGTAGGAAACAAACTTAGGGTAGTCTAGTAAACTTTTAAAAAATTTAGGAAATTATTTTAGAAATTCAATTTGGTTGAAACTCAAACCAAGCATATATAATGATATGATGAACCCTAGGAATTAGTTTTATCTTGATTACAGTTCATAAGGTTAGTTAAATAACAACCAAAATATCCATTTTTCAATGCAGGTTTCTGGCTACTAGCTCCAACTTTTGAATCTGTTGCTTATGTTTTATTTAATGGTTGTTATTTTGTTTTTCTTTTTTATTTATGTTGTGGTAGAATTTTTTGCAGGTTCCTCTCCATCTACTGGTTGTATTGGATTGCCTTGGATTGGAGGCTGGCCTAGCTCTCTCTGTTGGTTTTCCTTTTATGTTTTCCTAGGTTTCCTCCCATTTATTTTCTATTTATATAGAATAATGGCTTAAATGGACTTATTTTGCTTTTGATTGTATTTATTTTTCATTTCAGTAAGCTTGTAGTCCACTAAGGACTTGTATCCTTTTCTTAAATCAACATGTAGGCCCCTCTGTGGGTTTTACAAAAAAAAAATAAATGCAATTACAAAATTCATAATTAATTAAAAATATCATGAAAATAAAAAATAAAATTTAAACAACTCTAAATAAGTTATACAATCAATGAAAATTAAAATCAACAATCAATTTAGATTTAAAATACATTAATTAAAAATTAAACTTTAATAAATAATTAATTAAAAATAAATTAATATAAAAGTAAATATTAATCCAATTAATTCCAAATTTTTTGGGATTGATCCATGGGTTATTTTTAACCAATGGTATTAATCACTTGAATATTTGAAATTGATTTAATTAATCTAAACTAAAACTAAGTTTTTTTTATAAGGAAGGATTTTAATAAATAATTAAAAAATGAAAATTAATAATTAATTATAAATAAATTTTATAAGAAAATAAATCTATAGAACTTTAAATCAAATTTAAAATCTTATAATCAAACCAAATTACTTAAATTACATCTCTTAAACTCAAGTCAACTAAACAACTTAAACTAAACTAACAAGACCTATATGCATTGTGTTTGATTCCATTGGAGGGCATAAAAGTATTAAATTCATAGGCCTTTAAAAAATCTTTAATAAATAAAAGCCTTTTATGCATATGCTTGATTCCTTTTGTAGGCCATACATGCATTTGATTTATAAGGCTTAGGAAGTGGGATTAAGTTTCAAAGTAATTTAAAGTATTTCAACTAATATAGTTTTTCTAATAACTAACCTCTAAATCATTAATCAAAATATTAAAATAAAACTTCAAAGACTCTATGTAATCAATATATCTTATATAGGGGATAAATGCATTACACTTAAGAGACTTAGGACTTGTAGGCTAGTGACTTTTGCACTTTGGAATTATTAGCTAATATAGTTTTTTTAAAATTAAATAATCAAACATAAACATTTTATAAATTAAATAATAAAATAATAAATTGTTAAGACTTAAATTCAAGTTAAAAACATCTTTAGGCCTTTAATAAACAAATAACTTCAAATCTTAACAACTCAAACAATAAAAACCCTACATAGAGATCAGGTGCTTTTCTAGAGAGAGAGCTTCATTTGTTTTGAATTTTTTTGTTCCTAATTTCCTAGTTGGTTGGAATGGTGGTGGAGGGTCGCCGGTCATCTGCTGTTGATGACCGGAAAACCTCCATTCCATACTCAGCATGGTGTCCTAATGATTTAAATAATTGTGGATCCAAAGCATAAGTCTGTCAAATTAGGAAAGGAATGTATAAACAGAGACCTTTGATCATCAAGGATGGTCGGTCGAACACAATACAAGAATCTGCTTTGGGGCGTCATCTTCTATTGGATTTAAACATAAGGTAAACAGATTTACATCTATTGCTGAAAATGGGGCGGAATTTCAGGATCGTTTAAATTTGAATTCTAAAAAGGTAATACAAGATAAAGTTCAATCTGCTTATGAAGAATTGCAAATGAAATTAGGTGGATTTGTAAAAGAATTGGAAGATAAAGTTCTATCTGCTGTTCCTAATGTGGAAAAAAATAATTTTGTTTCAGAAAATTATTTGTTTAGGACTAACCATATTAAAGTGAATTATGTGGAAACAGTTCATGATGTGGAGGGGGATGCCAATGTGGCCAAGTTAAATATGGAGAAGGTTAGTAATAATGTTAAACTTCTCCAAAAATCTCTTGTATAAAAAGTGTTTGGGAAAGAAGTTCCTTTTTCTATTTGTATCATTGAATTGAGGAGACAATGGAATAGATTTGAAACTTTTCATCTCACCTCATTGTGCTTAGATTGGATTTGGTGTTCATTCCAATCTTCTCAAATAATGGAAGAAGTTCTAAGTGGAGGTCCTTGGTTTGTGGGTGGACACATAATAGGGGTGGATTAATGGACACCTCATTTTTCACCAACATCACTAAAAGGTTTATCATCACCAATTTGGATCCGGTTACCTCATTTAACTCTAAATTGTCGGGATGAGGAGAATGTTACAAAGATTGTTTAAAAAATAAGAATCCCATTGTTCTTGGATGGCAAATTGTTTAAATGAGGGAGACGAGAATTTGCAAGAGCTTGTGTTCCTATCAACCTTGATTCTAAACTACCTAATGGTATTTGGATTGAGGGTCTTTTTGGAAAATTTTTCCAGAAAGTGGAGTACGAGAAAACCCCATCTTTATGCTTTAATTGTGGGAAGATAGGCCATAAGATTGAAATGTGTATGGTAGCCATTAATGAAGATCAAAATAAAATTCAGAAGGAAGTTTTGAAGGATGGCTTGGAAAATAAAGAATCGGCCAAGTATAATGAATATGGACCTTGGTTACATGTGAAATTTAAGAATAAAAGGAGGAATAAATTTTAGATTCAAAGACCTATGGCTAATCCTACAGTTGGAGACCTTGATCATGGGTATGTGGAAAAACTAATAAATTTAAAGTGTTATCTCGAGACTTGGAGGTTGATGATAGAGAGGAAGTGGAAAATTCAAAAATTCTAGTTTTGGGTGAACAGATGTTAGTACATTCGGTGAATACAAATAATAAAAGAAATGGTATGGAAAAATGTCTCATAGTTCATAATGTTCAATAGATGATCAAACCAGAATTCATAATTCTGGGAGAAATAGAAATTCTGAGTCAGGTTTTTGTATAGTTGTAGCTGTTGCTGATAAATTTCCTATTCAACTAGGAGACGGTGAGAATGTTCAAGATGTTGAAGGTTGTGATGTGGATAGAGGTGTTGATACAGAGATAATTCATCAAGAGGAGATACAGAAAGACAATGTGGATTCACCAAAACTGGATGGTACTAATAAAATAAAATCTAAATTTGTATATGAATTCAGACAAGATTTTAATGAAAAGGTATGTAATCCTTTGTCCAAATTTGATAAAATAAGTACTGGTGAAAATTTTTTTGAATATGGGAAATTTCAACTCCCTTCGAAGTCAGTTCTTATTAAGAAAAAACTTAATAAAATACAAGTTTGTTTGGTCCTATTAAAGGAAGCCTTAGAAGAAGAAAGATGGATATTCTTGGTGGCAGCATTGGAGCCACTTCATAATTTAATCAGTGATATGAGTGGTGAAAGGGAAGTTCAAGAGTGGTTGGTGGATTGGATGATGTTGGTGGAGCTTCCTAAAGAAATGCATTGTGGAGATGTCAAGATCATTGTCAATGCCTTGACGAATTTTATTTTCCTGTATTTCATTTCTTTTTCTTTGATTAGCAAACTTGGTATTTCTTTCTTTATTTTAAGTATAAGGTGGTATTTGAAAAAGGGAATTAGAATAATGGAAGTTAAGATCTACTCTATCTATTATTTTTTACTCAATTGGGAATTCTGGGATACAAATCAACCTTTTTGGTTGTTGTTTAATCTTTGGTATCCCCTCCACCCCTATGGGTTTAAAATGATAAGTAGAGATTCTTACTTTCATTATGACATTTCTTCTTTTTCTAATATTTTCATTGTGCCTAAATTGCTTGCTAATAAGACCTCCTTTTACCTTGTTTTAAAGGGAGTTTCTAGTAGTTTCCTTTTTTTGTAATAGTTTCCTTTAAATGTAATGCAATTTGAATTTTCTCAAAAAAAAAAAAAAAACAATAAAAACCCTTTAGACATATCAAAGCCACACAACCTTTTTCACATACTTTTGATGGTTTTCTAAGACAACTAACTTTACCTTAGGCTAGGCCAATGTTTAATTTTGTTTGCTTGAAGATGTCTTACTTGGAGGGCATCTTATGTCTGTTTACTTACTTCTAGTATCCTGCATAATCGTACATGTTTACACACTTTTACCTACATAGTGCACAATATTTAGTATATGAATATAGGATTGCATTGCACTTTTATTTAATGCTTATACTTTATGCTTATAGTAGAAAGTCTTTAGAATGTACTTAGGCTTTCAATGTAAATGTAAAATTGAAATGTTAAATATAAAGTGTCTAGAATGTATCTAGATCGAGTTATACAAAGTGTTGTACTTTCTTACACATATAGGCTCCAAAAGAAAATGCTTTCTCTTCCTTTGATAAGCATTATCTTTTGGAATATTATATGATACATGGAGTTAGAATACAATAAGATAATGCATTTAAACATACATTCATATGAGTAAAAATTTAAATATGTTGTACTGGAGCTTGACAACTTTTCCATTCAACAAACCCTAGGTTATAACTCTATTTCAAATAAATGAATAAAGTTTTATTTATACATTTCTCTTCCATTCACTACTTCATATTACATGCAATGCATTCATATGAGTAGTATATTTGTATTAAATGGTTGTTTTCTCATAAATTTCTTTAGGTGCAAATGTCTCGAATATTATAGGAACGTGTGCTAGTTTTAGGATGATACAGTAGTAGTAGCATATACTTAAATATCTTTACCTTGACATGCATACATACATGTATTTTAAATTTCTGCAACGTACACTAAACCAAAGCGTACAAGCCAATGATATGGTATGCGGGCTATAAGTAATAGGGTTGCCGTAGTTTTTCTTATGGAATAGGGCCATTATGTGGTCAATTTTTCTTAGAGAATTCAAACTTAGAAGTTGTAGACATTTTAGTGTTAACTAAAAATGAAATTTAGAGTTTAAGGTGTCCTTACATAAAACTACGTTAATTAGGTGCATCTAATCATACTCATCTTGAAAATCCGATTTCAAATATAAATTAGAACTCTTTATTCCAATGTTAAAAATAGCTATCTTACATGTATATATCAGACCTAAAATTTATGGTTTGAAAATTATATGCCTAGGTTGTTAACTGGTAGTGCACCCCAAGAGAGCACAAGTCCGTATACTTATGCACTCCTCAAATTTTATTTCGGGATGATTATGCCAACCTTTAAATAAGTTTTGTATACTCTTAAACCTTTCTAAAATGACTGATTGAAATCATTAAATATTTAGATTAAATCTATTGAATTTTAAATCTAAAGAGTCTAATCTTTATTTTAATAAAACGTTTTTCTTTGGATATGTAATTAACTAGGGAAACATGCCGCTATAGGAGCCCAAAAATCCATATTAAAATAAACAATATTTTAGTTCGCTATAATACAAAAAAAAAATATTTGGACACAGATTAAAGCTAATCATTGGTTAGTTTCATTTTTTGATAGGTGAATGGGAATTTTATCTTTCAAGATGAATTTTACATTCCATATGTTGAGTTTGATTATGAAATTAAACATGGTTTCCCTTTTCAAGTTGCTAGTGAGGATTCGTCTATCTATTGAGATGGCATAATGATAGTTATGTGGATTTGATTAAAGAAAAATATAGCAAATCTATGGTACACATTTATTTTTCCACCTGGATCAATTGATCTAAAAATTATGAATCCTCAGTGATTCAGGATCAAGAAAACTAAGTATCTTCTACTAGGTGATCATCTATTCAATATATGCACCTCCTTATTCAATTATTGGTTTGTATGAGAAGACCTATGCTTTTATAATTGAGATCCATTTGAGTTAATGCATAAATCACTTTGAGAGACACACTCTCACTTATCGAATCCTTAGACAGGCATACTTTGGCCTACTCTAAGAAAAGATATGAAGAATTCTCTAAATGAAGCATACAATGTTAGAAGTTCTCTCTGATGCAACTATAACCAATGCACAGGTTGCATTAAATCGTAATTCCCTTACCATTCTCCTTGTGGGGGGTGGATTTTTCAGGCCCATTCCCACTATCCTCATAACGTCTATCTCAATCAAAAATTTCATATGGGCTGACATTATCAACCAATGTGGAGTTCCTTTTATAGTCATTACAAATAATAAAACATAATTCTCTAATAGATGTCTTACAGAATTTTGCAATGTACATGAAATCTGCCTCAAGATTGCATCTGTTTTTCACCCACAAACTAACGAATAAGTCAAAATAGCAAGCAAGCTCGTTATCAATGACTTCAATAAAAATAACGAGGACACTAAAGGAAAGTGGGTCTAACTTCTTCCTTTAGTGTTGTAGGACCTCAGGGAAACTCCATCTACACCATAGGGAAGAAACTAGTCTCACTTTCATATAGAATAGAAGTTTTGTTGCTAATAGAGCTCATGCGAAGTAAAAGGGCACAAGCCAACTGTGCACTGAAATTAGCAAATGGGAAGTGTCCAATAAAGAAAACTTATTGACAACAATAAACTTATTAGAAGAACTTCAAGCGCAAGTCCCATTTGAAAAGAAGAAATAAAATGAAGAATTGCCAAGTACTACAACCTTCACGTTTAAGAGAAAATCTTCAAGTTAGGAAACCTTGTCATAAAGAAAGTGGAAAAATCACTCATCATTCTACACTATGTAAACTAGCAAGTACTTAAGAAGATCCTATATAAACAAAAGTTGAGCTAGACTAGGAGCCTATCAATTTCAAACCCACAAAAGAAATGAAATACCCAAAACTTGGAACATCGATGACCTCAAGCTACTCTACTCATAAAGGAAGCACCAATATTTACATATGTTATGTTCTTATTTTATCTTGTTGAATATCATTTAAAAAAGTTTGCATCAAAACAAAACTTGAATCAAAGGAATCTACCTATAAACATTATTTCTTAAAAAACACTTAAGGAACTCAGAATGCTAAGTCTGAACAGTCAAATCAATAGATGAGAATTCCTTAGGTGATCTTTCCTAGGTGAAATTTACCCTACCCCAATATCTCAACCTTGTGATAACCACATGTAGATGCCCGAGAAGTGTAGGATTGTTAAATCTCCCTCCAAGTATGAGCTAAAAAGAAAAGATTGTTCTACTTCCTTATGAAAATTAAAGCTCCCATACACTCATAACCTATACAAGCACAAAAGCCGCAAGCACAAAGGAAAGTCATCTTTCTAGCAAGATTCTCTCTATATCCTCAATGAATCATAAAAAAAAAAGATCGTATCTAAGAGCACTATAGGAGACCTCAAAATTAGTTTGCCCCTTATTTTTAACTCACCAAACATTAGTCTTTTGATTTAGAAACCACCTCCAAATAAGTTAACCCCTTATTTTGAACTCGCTGAAACTTTATTCTCTTAATTTTGAGACATCTTCCAAACTAGTTCACCCCTTATTATGAACTTGTCAAAACTTTATTCCCATGGTTTTGCGACCACCATAGTGAATAGCTAGGTATGGATAGGGGGGCATGGAATACATATGGTGAGCTACAACAATGTTTAAAGAGCCTAACATAGACAGGTCCAGAGATAATTGAGCATGCCATGATGTTTTTAGGATTTCATAGAGAGCTTTATAACCCTGGGACCTTTATGTTCCTATAAAATGTCTTTCAGACCATGACCAATGGCCCAGTTAGTCCTATATATATGACCTACGATTAGGAATAGAATCACAATAGCTAAATGATGGTGTGCAGTATCACTCAGCCAAAGAACCCCTATTATTGGATCTAATCCTCCAAAAAAACTCAGAAAATATGCATATTTTGCCCAATTCAAGGTGAAAAGGGCTGTTGCTCCCTTAGTAAAACTTGAATAAAGTTGAGCAAAATGATCCCGGTTCAAGATAAATTCATGAGTTTGCCCATTATTTTGAACTCATAAACTTGAATAAATACTCAGCCACTTGTGAACCATTAGGTATTGTCTTTTTCAATGTTTTTTTTTCAATTACTCTTTTATCTGCAAAAGCAATGTAGGCATTAGGTTCAGCAATCACGATATCTCCCAACATACCAAAACCTGATGTAAATTCGCCAGTTGTAGGAGATGTAAGGATTGATACATATAATAACCTTTTTTCAATATATTCAAGATAAATATTAAAAGGATAATTTTTCTTATATTCTTAAGTCAGAGAAATCCTCGATAAAGATTTCTGATTCAAATCATTCAAAGAAGGGCCTCTTTTATCCTTTAGAAAATAAAATTCAGATTACATTACAAGTATTTACACTTATTTGCATAAAGGACTTAACATGTTTTCAAGTACAATAAGTGGAAATTGAGCAAGCAGATCCAACATGTATCGAGAAATGGGCAAGAAGCCTCCACCCTTGTTTTTCTATACTTAATGAGAACTCCTTTAGATCCCATATTTCTACAGAAAAAAGAGATTTTCAACACTCTCACATAAATGAGTACCCAAACTTGACTGAACAAATCTAGCAAGGCTACTCTTGTTCTACTTGCCTGAGGAGAATACTCAAACCCCTCCATCTTCTTTATGACATAATCATTTAGGAGTATACATTCGAACTAGCAATTGTTTCCACTAACACAGACCAAAAGAGGATAGAAAAGATGAAAGTTGTTTGTTGATTCAATGCATTCACAATTGTTCTAGTCATTTACCTTTCTATTTTTAGAAAATGTGGCACCGAGTCCCCCCATAAGTAGAAAAATCATTCACGCCTAAAGACATACCAGTTGGAAGGAAGACATGTTTCCCTTATTTTCACCTTTACATCCAATGTCAAAGGAAGAAATTCCTTTGAATTGATAGAGTTTTGACGTCACACCAACCATCAAAAAATAAGCTTGCTCCCAAAAGATGCAGAAGATAGTCATGACTCAAATGCACACTCTACAAGCTCACTTCCTCTATTTATTGGTGTCAAGAACATGAAACATCATGACTAACCACCGTAGAAAGATATAGTGATTCATAAATCAAAGAAACGTATAAAAAATACTCATTAGTATAAATGCATTGCATTCCACCTGAGATAATATGATACACCTTTAGAAATTTTTATTATCCCGTATAAATATATCAGGTGTCACTCTGCCAAAACTATAATCACCTCATATGTAAAAGATCAACAACCAAATTCTTAAACCACTATCAATTGAATCCCCCTTGTGATAAGCTCCACATTGAGTAGCGCATGGTTCCCAACAATGACAAGTCTTATTGGGCCCAACACTATAGGAAGCTACAAGCATAACACCATCATTTACAACTGAATGCCTCAACCACTATTGGCTACTTTTGCCCCTTTGCAATAAGCTCTACATTGAGTAGCATGTGATTCCCCAAAAAGCAATAAGTCTTTCATGCCCAACACAATTATAAACTATAAGCATCACACCATTTATTGGGTCAGGTGACCTGAGGCAAAAAATAATTTCGGACATCCAATAAAAATTTGCCGCGTCACCTTGCGCTTTTGACTGTGCTTTTGACTTGTGCTTTAGTTGAGCTTTACCTGCGCTTTTTGACTTGCGCTTTAGTTGCGCTTTACTTGCGCTTTACTTGCGCTTTACTTGCGCTAAATTTAAAATAATATTTTATTAATATTCAGACCTATCTCTGCGTTCGGTCACCTGACCCAATAATTTGCCATGGGATACGCCTCCACTTTTATGAAAAGATCCACAAACGTAGTTCATGGCTCTCTACCGTAGTAGGCAAGCCTTGCACCTTAGATGGTGGCACCAAATAGGAAACACCCCCTTCTTTAATGTGACATGCTTTACAACAAAAATAGGATGAATTCTCTTAGTCGGTGGGACTTAGCAATCACTTCCTTAATGAGTCAAAATCTTGAATTAAGGAAATGGCATACCCTCTCAACCTATGATCCCCAAAGATAACACACATAAAAGAAATGGCATGAGCATCCTAAAAATTTATAGACATGATGTTGGTATACAAAAACTAATACGTCTCGCCATTCAAGTATGTGAAAGGAGTTATCATCCATAATAATAATAATAATAATAATAATAATAATAATAATAATAATAATAATAATAATAATAATAATAATAATAATAATAACAATAACAACAACAACAACAAGAACAACAACAACAATAAGAATAATAATAATAATAATAACAACAACAACAACAACAACAACAACAACAACAATAACAATAATAATAATAATAATAATAATAATAATAATAATAATAATAATAATAATAATAATAATAATAATAATAATAATAATAATAATAGTAATAATAATAATAATAATAATAATAATAATAATAATATGCATATGCAAAAGAAATGAAAAGAACTTCTTCACATTTTCAACATTACACCAAGAATTACTATTATAAGAGGCTAATTAGCCTCATAATTTAGTCGAACTTGTGCCCTCCCTCCCTTCCTTATTATCGCTTTTAGGAAACTCTAGAAAAAGAAAGCAGGATCACCAAACTTTAGATGGAGCTTGCTTCTCACAACTAGCTTCTTAATGCAATCAATGATCCTGTCAAGATAACAGTCACCTAGCATATTCTTAAGATTTGCATCATGAATAACATAGAGTACCCCTTCCAGTGTCATAGTTAATTTGATAATGATTTCTTTAGAATGTTCCTTGCTACCGATGAACATGACATAATCCACACCAGTAGCCTCTGCTCTATATTTAGCCTTTATGGATAACATAGGTTTTGTTTTCAAAGACTTTAGCTCAAACATATGCTACGCTTGCATCTGGGTAACCTTTCTCTCTAGTAAGTTCCCCCTATTCACCAACTACTGATAGATTATTTTCTCCTTGGAAAGAGTGAACTTGGAAAAACTTCTTTGCCATATCTACTCATCCAAGCCTAGCGACCAACCCCAAATGGTGATTTCCTAGAAGATAAACTTAATGCCAAATATCCATCATTGTGTTCATATAAGAACAGACCAGGGTGCATAGATCTAGCTCTAAAATATAATAATCTAGTGGGATACTATTGATAATGAAGCCATTGTCAAAATATCAGCTTGATATTGATTTAACACCTAAATTGTCACCCTCCAAGTCCCTATTATTAAAGGTTAAGAGCTCATCACCACCAAATTGCGAGTAACCTTAAGAGTTACTAGAGGCTTCAGTGCGTTCAACTAACTCTTTTACTCTGCTAAGAATTATTTTGACCATCTCTTCCTCTCTAAAGGATTGATCAATAGGTAATTCCTCCTCCCTGGAGGACTTTATAACATCCTTCCCCCTCAAAAGCAGGGTAAGATCACTCACCCCTCTAGTGCTCATGACTTCTTAGCCATTAACACCCTAGAACTAGGCCAGTCTTGACTTACATCCATTTATTCAAATAAACTTTTGGATAAGACTCGTCAGTGGATAGAGAAGGCCTCTATCTTAGCTTCATAGTAGTCACCTCCACATCAAGTAATGGCATTATGCTTATAAGAAATGTGTAACCCTTGAAATTTCATACCTAAGTAGAATGAATGATTAGAATAAGATAGGAACATCATTGCATTAGAACTAACAAGCCACTCATTGTAAAAGGTCTTAAATGCATTCTAATAAGCTATATTGTGGGTAATCTCCAACGGTTCATTCTTCACAATCAATAGCACCACCCATTCCCAGGCAAAATACTATAGGACAGCCAACGTTTTCCTTTATAAGGGAATGTTAGTATTCCTCAATCTCCACACAGGAACACACAAAACTACAAAAAACTTTACCTCCAATAATGCACCTTATTTTTTAGGCCAATTGTCCTACTTGTTGTGTGTGAAAACTAGATAAAATTTCCATGGGATGCCTTAAATATGAAGTCATGCCTAAATAGTTTCAACGACCATGAAAGTCGTGATCCTGTAATAAGGAAGAAAACAAAATCACCAGTGCTATAAAATTTGGCAATAATTGCGTAGGCATTATCCCATAAAATTCAAAACTTCCTCCATCTCAATGCATAAGGGGAATTGCATCTCCAATGCCAGATGATGAATGAGAATGGCTAGCTACTTGTCCAACAAGGAGTTAATCAGGTCATCATTTGTCACAACTCTACTAGAGAAATCATCATGAGAAAAGCAAAAGACCATGAAAACATAATTAGGATATTCTCCAATTGCCAGGCCTTGGGAAAGTTCTTTTCATAAAGAAATTTACTCACATATCAATAAAGCCCAAACATCCTAATATCAAAACTCAAAATCAAAAGATAGAAAGTGGAGATCTACCCTCAGGGTCCTACCATTAAAATTTATAATTTTGAACTGAATGCACAAGACTTCAAGTCATCTCAAATCAAAATTAATATGGGAGATCTCACTATTCCCTCTCATCATTACAAATTTGAAGAACTGCATTGCACTCTCTCCTAATAATCAATATGCCCATTCTCAAAATCTATAGCATGGCACAATTACTCCATCTTATTCAATGATACTTTTACAGGATATTCTTGAGAATCAAATATTTTATTCATTCAAGGCCAATACAATAGAGCTCACATAAAAATATAATCATAATAAAAGAGGAAAATAAATCAGCAAATATGTTGAGTTTATTGGGAACATCCCTATAAAATATCCCATTCCATATTCAACGTCAGTCTACCCATCCTGTCAAGGTACTCGACAATATATTAAACACTCTAGTTAAAAGTTCTAGGAGGTTGTGAGACCTTAATGAAATAGTCTAAGGTGCACCAAGATGAGAATGAATTGGTTATTTAAAAATTTATTTATCACAAGAAAATTCTTTTTTAGATTTTTCAAAAACTTAAAATAAATAGTTTGATCACCCAATGCAGATGCTATTGAGCTTAACAACAATTATGACAATGGTGAGAATAAATGAATCAACTCAATCTAACATCAACCATAGATTTTTAACCAAGCGATTATCTGGAAAATAAATTACAAAAAAGTAAAATATATAAAGTAAAAATAAAAAAGAGCACACCATAATTATATAGTGGTTCGGTCAACCTTGACCTGCATCCACTCGCTGGAGTCCTCTATTCCTGATATTGCAATAACACAAAGTGACTCTCCTTTTATTCCCACAGTAAGGCAGAGAAGCCTTTAAGAACTCACTTCCATCAAACTTGATGCGATAGAGTGCTGAAATCTATGCCACCTTCCCCGATGATGGTAGAAAACCTTGAATCGTTTTTCTCCCTCCTGGAGAAGGCAGAGAAACCAAACCTTTTTCTCCCTCCTGAAGAAAGAAGCATACCTTTAATCCTTTTTCTTTATCCTAGAGAGGGCAGAGTAGCTCAAGAACTTGACTTAGAAGCCTCTCTCTCTCAAGAGAGCCTTGAAGGACTCACCAAGGCCACAAGAGGAGCAAGGGTGAAGCTATCCTAGAGAAACTATGTGATCCCCTCACACTCCTCCCTCACGCTTAACGTCACCTTCTCCTTCCTCTCAAACCCTAGATCTCCCTCAAAAGCTTATCTCGCAAAGTTCCTTTAGTAGTCAGATAATCCTATCTTTTTTTTCAAAGAGATTATAAACACATTGCTTAAGTATTGGGCTTCAAGAAACCCTAAAATTCACATTGACCATCACTATTTATATAGTATGATTTAAATTAATACAATACTATCAATTAAAAACTAGACACATCTAGTACAATGCAAATAGTTATTCAAATGAATTATTTAACTTTTTGAACACATTGTACAGTACGATTCAAAGCTCATCCAGTATGATCTGATAGTTTTCTTTTGATTAGTATAGGATGATTAAAAATCATCTATGTCAATCATCTCATACTATTATCATCGTACGGTACGGTTAGTTAATTTCAAGTTTATTGTTCAGTGCAATATGAATATCATATCGTACAATTGGTTCAAAAATCATGTTTTTGTTTGGTGTGATCTTTAGGATGACCAAAATTTCTTTTCTACCAATTGTAAGGTACGATTATGATCATACAGTATGATGTGCTATCATTAATTAAAACATGATATGACTGACTAATTATGGGGGTTAATTTAAGTAAAATTTTAATTTTTTATATAGTACAAATCAAATTGTATAGTATGATAAGTTCAAAATTCATTTTTTTAATATCTTACTTAATTCATTTGGCGGCTAGGTTTTTTAATTCATAATAATTCACATCATACAATCAAGATTATACATTATGATTTGTCCACAAAACTAATTATTCAATTAGTTGTTAAGCCTATTTTCTCTATAATTGATTGTATAGTATTATTGTAAGTCATATAGTATGATTAGAAAAAATAATTTATCTTTAAAATTTTCTCACTCCCCTTGTTTGCGTGCACGGTAATCAAATTGCATACACTCTTACGTGGCTAGACTCAAAAAATATATAATAAAGAAAAATAAAAGTGTAGACTCTTTTACTTTACATTATATTATACCCAGTCTTTAGCTTCCAATAGCCCTGAGCAGTGTATATTTTACCTGTAATGTTAGTGCTCACAGAAAAAATAATATCCAATATATTCACTGACAAAAAGAATAATTAAATCAATAATATTTGTTATCATTAAAATCACAGATTAGGTATCCTGGATTGCAACAAATTCCATATTCAACGTCAGTCCGCCCATCCTGTCATGGTACTTCATAATATATTGAGCAGTCTAGTAAAATACCTCCTAGTTATTCTAATTTAGCAATTCTTGCAACTCAACCTCCATCAAGACTATGTTCCTCTATATGGCTAACATCTATAAAATAATTTGATATCCCAAGAGAATGTCACCCATAATAATAGCTTCTTCTTTAATGACACCAAGCTTTCCTACACCCTTGGATTTGACTACCAACTCTAGAGTCATTAGCCTTATAATAATTTATCCCAATGAACTTTACCCAAGAGGAAAGATGATATTAATAAACAGAGTTATGAGAAAGAGGCTAATGGCTTCTTAAGCATCTTATCAATAACATGATTCTCAGCAACCTCCTTAGTAGCCTTTAATAGAAATAGTCCAATAAGCTACTATCTCTCACTCAGGCACACTTGCCTCCCTTTAAGGACATTCGCTTGTTCCCTCATGCACTTCTAGAAAGAAAAGGATGGCTAACTCTATCCTTCATACCTCCATGCATCCTAATCATGCCCCAACCATAGGGATAATAGGAATACTTTTTTCCTTAATCCTTATTATAAGATCAAATGTCCAATAAACATTGTTGATAATCAACCCCCCAACAACGGGTCACTGAATGTCACCAATCATCTGACTCATAGCTAATATATATAGAGAAACCATATCACAAGACCATCTAGTCCCTTAAACCTCAAAATCCATTATTATTTAGGGAAGTAAATTCATATTTAATTATTCTCTTTTTTTTTTTCAATTATCAAGCATTTTTGCATTTAGTGTTCAAAGGATCAAATAAATTGAGAAACTAAATGTACACCCATTATTACATGTGTAGGTACCCATTCGTAGGTCACTTACTGATCATTTTTAATTAAACAAAATGAAGACCCACTCCTCTCTCATATAGTTCTTTTGAGGGACTTGCTCAAAAGCTTGAAGGTGCTTAACACTAGAGCATGATGGACTAGCACCCATAATAACCTCCAAGAAGCCATCCACCCACCAAGTGAGGTGACCTCAAAAGTTTCTCTCACATCAAAATAGATATGTATTCATCTAAGCTAGAATCATGTCTCCCATTTGAGATACATTAAATAACCAATAACACACATTACATCTTTAAAAATATCTCTCAAGTCAACTTGAAGACTACAACCAGATGATATTCGCCCCTCCTCATTTTAGTGAGGCAACTCCAAATCATCATCATACCTTACTTGGCTTGCCCTTCTCAACTTCCATTCTACTCGGCACCAACAGTCAACCCATAATAAATATTGTTGGGAGAGCTCCCACATCTAGGACATAATCTCTACATCCTACTGAACCCTATAAAATGGGGAGGAGGGACAAATCAAGAAATATTTTTTCCTCCAAAACATATAAAAGAATAGAGGATAATAAAGAGAAGAATGAGAGAGATCACACATGAAAATACATGATCGGATCCTTATAATTGTATCATGTTTTTTTTTTCTTTTTTTGCTCAAGCTCCATAGTGCATAGCACTCACTTTTATTACTCTTATATATTTGGCTTTGGTAATAAAGTTTTATCTATATCCATACCTCGCTCGAGCCAACATTCCCTCTTCCTCTCTCATACTCAAACCACATTACATTCTCCCCACAAGCCCTTAGTTCATAAGTTGCATGAAGTATGAACCGATATTATCCACCAAATAAAATGGGGTCTAACAAGTACCATACATTATGATCTTCTTCTTTTTAACATCGATCTAAATGGCTAATTTGCCAAGATATAGGGCTAAGAATCAAGAAATATAAAATTAAAAAATTGAAAGTATAAATTCTTTCAATACATCCTATTCTACCCAATCTTAAGGCCAGAATGATCTTGAATGGTGTATGATGTACCAGAAATGTTAGTACACATAGAAATAAAAATACAATGTGAATGCTAGAAGAAATGAAAATTCAATCAACAATATTTGTTATCATCAAAATCACAAGCTAAATATCTCAAATTGCAAAATCTCTCTTTTATAGGATAATGGAGAAACCCTTACACCACTCTTCTCCTCAAAAAGCCCTCAAATTCTAGCCTCCAAGTCTAGATCTACAAGGTATGTGAGACCTCCCTGAAAACTTCCTAGCCTTTATAACAAAAATGCCCAAAGATCTTCACCAAGAGCTATGGCTACAACATAGAGGAATAAATAATATGATTGGAGAAGAAAACAAATGAATACCTCAAGAATTCGCAAGAAATTCCATACATGCATATTAGATCTCTCCTCTCGAAAGTCAATAGGAAATCTATGAAGACTTTCTTTCTTAAAGCTTTAAGAAAATAACTCTAAAAATTCTTAATAATTCGTTAGGGTTTCTTAGAGGTTTTATATATATATATATATATATATTCGTTCAACTTGCTTTCAATCCTAAAAGTAATTCCCTTTTTTATCAAATTGTATGATATATATCCCATAATATGATTAGTTCAATATACCATAATAGGATATTGGATCGGTCTTTTTAATTAAAAATTAATCCAATATGATATTTGTTTGTTCAAACTAAAGATAGAGATTATCGAATATAAAATTTTGTTAATTTATTTATAATTTTCATTTTGGTTTATCACATACAAAATAGGTAAATATCATATTAAATAATCATATAGTATGGTATGAAATGTACAGTATGATGTGTTTAATTTTTAATTTACTAATTTTTAAAAAACATATAAATGACAAATTAAATTTGAATATAATTGATTGCATGGTCCAACCATGGACATTAAGTAAATTTTTTTTTCCCAAAATTTTATTTAAATTTTTTAATGATTAAAATAATTTTATTTTTTTCAAATTTCTATAATGCCATACATATTATACATTATGAACCAGGTCTTATAGTACAATTTTATTATAAATAATTTGCTTTAATTAATTTTGAATTTTGTGCACTTTGTTGTTTAGCAAATCACATATATGTAGAAGAATATAAAGAAGATAAAAATTAAAAATATAAAATATAAAATTGTAACGTACATTACTTCAACAATCTTCTTCTCTTCAATTATATTACTTATTCAACTCATACTTTATTAATTCCATCTAGTGTGTGTCCAAAATTATTTGATCTTCATCTTTTGATTTATCTAAAATGTCAATTAAAATAAATAGAAACCTAAACACATAAATTTATTAGCATGTTCATCATATCTAATAATGTTAATGATCTTTAAAATCATAGCAATCTCATCAGGCTCATGGAGTTCAATAATCTCCTCCTATATATGCTTAAAAATATCATTAGTTGAAAATTTAAGTCAATTTTTTTTATTTTTTAATGAATTATTCTCTCCCTAAATTTATCCCACTTATAAATATAATCTTAAAGATAAATTAAAAAGATAAAGACACTTAAATTATACACCAGAAAAATAGAGTGACAAACCTTTATGTTTTTTTTAATATTAAAAACTTAACAAAAATACAAATGTAATTAAACACTCAAGAAAAAAACAAACATAAGACAACACATACAAATATACATAAAAAAATAACAAAAAACACACTATTCTCCATTTTTACTACTCAAATAGGTAATTAAAAACACAAAATACACAATTAAATGTACAAAATACATAATAAAAAATACAACTCTTAAAAATCATATGGTCCTTGATGTAATGTTGTGATGATGGGTAAAATGCTCATGGACATGGAAGAGGAAAAATTGCTCTTGAGTCTAATTACAGTCCTACTATTATTATCCGTACATCTCCCACCTGAGGTTCTACAGCTAAATATGCTTATCCATTTTTAGTTCTAACCTAGTAGAGTGTTTGGTTCAGTGATCATGAGTATTTTTGTGCATGAAAAATAAGAGGATTGGTTCCCCTTCTTTTTTACCTACTATGCAACTCCTCTTATATTTATCTATGCTTCTTATTGTATATGATGTGAAAGGAGTGATATGCTAAGAGATAAGTTATATTATCCAGTGATTGAGAGTAGGTGTCATTATATTTGGCTTCAAAAATATATGCAATGAATTGTCTAAGGGATATGTTCTTCTTTTGGTGTGCTCTATAGTTCCTAAGGGTAGTGAGGGTTTCTATAGACCAAATTTGAAGATTTTCCACATTAAATTAGTTCAAGTCATGCAATAGTTAATTATGTATAGAAGTGGGCAATATTATTTCTATCACCAGTTTGGGTATGACATTATATAGAAGCATGCATTTTAAAACACGAGCATTCCATGCCATTGTAATAACTAGGGGCTAATGATTGTTAAATTGTACATTCTTAAGGTTCATATTCATGATAGTCTAATTATAGTGAAGGTTGACATAGATGCATGGGGTGCTAAATTAGTATTAGAAATGTTGAAGTATTCATGCATCTTGAGTCTATTATGGCTACATGTTTCCTACATAGTAGTTACTACATGGTTGTCCTATTCGTGTTTTTTTCTAAGTTGGAAAAAATTTCAAAGAATATTTTTGAGCGATAGGGGAACAGTAAAAAGAGAAGAAATTTGAAGGTTTCATGTACAAAGAGATTGGATATTTACTATGCCAAATTCTCTTTGATGACTATCTTTGAGTCAGTAATGGATGCCTCCTTATATTTTCATAAGCTTCTTCATCCTCTTCCATTTTGAAGCTGTCAACTTTTTGCTATTGGTACAAGCTTCCCAATGCCTGAGCTCTCTTTCTTACAAAAGAAAAGAAATGGTTATTTTATAAATCTTCACACAAGAGGGATCAAAAGTTAAGTAGAGAGTGTGTGAGAGATGGTGAGGCTCAACCTTATTTATAGAGTTTTATCTTAATTATACATTATGATATATATTATACAATACAAATCATAATATGCCAAATCATCCTAATAACCTTCCAAAGACTATTTTTAATGGGACAGTTGTATAGTATGATACAATTCATATAGTATCTCATTAAGCTCTTTGATCAACCTAACAACTAATTGACTAAGTCAACTATTAAAGTACACACTGAATCATACAATATAAAGTTTTCTATAGTTTGTTCTAAATAGTTGTTTTTGTTTTTAATGACCAAAAGATTGTACAATTCCATGTGTATTATATAGCATGATTATGATTGTACAACATTAAATAGACTATATATGTTTAATTAGTTCTTATTTTTTGGTCATCAAGAACCTCCTAGCACATGTAATCACTTCACAATGCAGAAATAAACACACAATAACATATTAATCACATCTAAATATAAATGCTTCACAAACATATGAATTGATTTAGCACACTAGTCTAGGCACCTGGATCAATGACTCTTAACCTAGCTCTAAGTGCATTAAACCTATCATAACTAAGTGCCTTAAAAAAATGTTGTTTAATTAATTTGTTTATCCATAAATTGAATATCGAATTACCCTTAGATATAAGATCTCTATTGTAATAATGTCAAACATCAATATATTTTTTGTAAAAGATTTATTATATTTTTCATAATAGAAATCATACTAATAATATCACAAATATTTTGGATAAATCCCCCTATAGGACAAAATAAAAAGTTATTAATTCAGCCATAACACTTTGATCAATAAAACTTATGACAATAATACATTCTACTTATGTAGCGGATAGGGATACATAATTTTATTTTTTGCATGACTAGAAAATTAGTGAGCTTCCAATAAATTAAAACGTTCCTAATGAGTTTTCTTATCAACTTTGACTCTACGAAGTTGGAGTTGTAATATCCTAATAACTCAAATAGCATGCGATCCCAAGGAAATTTGATACCTAAGTTAGGTGTCCCTATGTGAGACTTAAAATCATTTTTACTATTACCAAGTGCAAATTCTTTATGATCAACTTGAAATCATGCACACAAATATATGTTAAAAATAATGTGAATTTTATTAAGAGTCAAATATAGTAGTATTCCTATCATTCCTCTACACGTCTTTGGATCTCTTAGTTCATCACAATGGTCCTTATCTAGTTATGTAGTAGGGCTTGTGGGGGGTATTCATATTTTACATTCTTCTATATTATGCTTTTAGAATAGTTGCTTGATATATTTAGTTTTCTTTAGAAATGGACCATCTTTTCTTTGTTTTATAATAAACCCTAGGGAATTATTTAGCTCACTTATCATACTAATTTTAAATTCATGACTCATATTAAATGAGAGCTCTTCACAAAACATTTCATTTCTGGTTCCAAACAATATATCATCTTAAAATATCTATGTTATCAAAATATCATACCCCCTATCCTTTTAATGATACTATGGTATCTATAATCCCCTTTATAAATGATTTATCTAGTTGAAATGTACTAAGCCTTTCATTCAATCCCCTAAGTGCTTATTTCAACCCATATAATGCTTTTTAATTTATAAATATGATTGGGAAATAAAGCACTCTCAAAATATAGTGGTTGTTCAACACAAACATCTCTTTTTTATAACTTCATCTTAAAATGCACTTTTTACATCTATTTGATATAATTTGAATCCTCTAAAACATAAAAATTGTAGTAACACCCTAATTGCCTCTAATCTTACTGTTGGAGAAAATGTTTTCTCAAAGCCTATTTGTTTTATTTTTTTATTATGCCATTTTTTTACTGATGTTGTCTTATCTCTTATAATCAATCCAGAGTCATTTAACTTATTATTAAATATCCATTAAGTGTCAATGCCACTCTAATAAATGGGTCAAAAATACTAATTCCCATACATTATTTCTAATAAATTAATTAAGTCCTTGCATATAGGTATTTAAAATTCATTTATTAATGCAACATCTTTGCTAGTGTGTTCAACCTTTGAAATAAATTTAGTATGAATAATCTCTCACCTAAGGTTGTGTCTAATCTTAACTCTAATAGCAACATCTCCTTTAATCAATCCTTAGGATGATTAGATACATACTTCCAATCTCTAGGTAATGCCCCATCATAATTTTTTGGTCTATCTTCTAGGCCTATATTCTCAATTCTAACTATGACATCTTCCTCTTCTTTCATTTCTCTATGATGGGCAACTCTATTAGATTCATCAAATGTGATATGGGTTCACACTATAAGTATGACTGTCCTTTTGATAAATATCTTATAAGCATTTCCTATGAAGGAGTTCCCTAGAAATATGTCCTCATCTAACTTTACAACAAACTTCCCCAAATTTGAATTTTCATTATTCAATATAAAATATTTACACCCAAACATATATAAATGCAAAATATTTTATGTTCCACACTTTCATAGCTCATAGGGAGTCTTATACAACTTTAGTCCAATATTCACTTTATTCAACACATAACAAGTTATTCTTATAGCTTTAGTTAAAAAATATTTAGGTAATTTATATTCATTAAATGGTCCTTAATCTAATGTGGTGATGAATGCTCATGGTCATGGAGGAGGAAAAATTGCTCTTGAGACTAATTACAATCCTAGTAATGTTATCCTTACATCTCCCACCAGAGGTTCACCTCCTAAATATGCTTATCCATTTTTAGTTCTAACCTAGTAGAGAGTTTGGTTCAGTGATCATGAGGATAGTTTTGTGCATAAGAGATAAGAGGAGTGGACTCCCATTCTTTTTTACCTATTATGCACCTCCTCTTATACTTATCTATGCTTCTTACTATATATAATGTGAAGGGAGGGATCTATTAAGAGATAAGTTATATTATCTAGTGATTGAGAGTAGGCATCATTATATTTTTCCTTTAAAATATATGCAATGAAGTGTCCAAGGGATATGTTCTTCTTTTGGTGGGCTCTACATTTCCTAAGGGTAGTGAGGGTTTTGATATACCAAATTTGAAGATTTTCCATGTTAAATTGGTTCACATCAAGCAATAGTTAATTATGGATAGGAGTGGGCAATATTATTTATATCACCGGTTTGGGTATGACATTATATAGAAGCATGCAATTGATAATACGAGCATTCCTTGGCATTGTACTAACTAGGGGCTAATGATGGTTAAATAGTGCAATCTTAAGGGTCTTATTCATAGTAGTCTAATGATAGTGAAGGTTGATAGGGATTTAGGGGGTGCTACATTAGTATTAGAAATGTTGAGGTATTCATGCATCTTGGGTCTATTATGGCTAATTGTCTCCTACATACTAGTGACTACATGGTTTTCCTATTCATGCTTTTACTAAGATTGGAAAAAATTCAAAGAATATTTTTGAGTGATAGAGGATTAGTGAAAAGAGAAGAAACTTAAAGGTTGCAAGTACATAGAGATTGTATATTGAGTATGCCAAATTCTCTTTAACGACTATCTTGGAGTCAATAATAGATCCCTCCTCATATTTTTATAGGCTTCTTCATCCTCTTCCATTTTGAATTGTCAACTTTTTGCTTTTGGGATGAGCCTCCTTCCAATGCCTGAGATCTCTTGCTTACAAAGAAAGAGATGGTTATTTTTAAAATTTTCTCACAAGAGGGATCAAAAGACAAGTAGAGAGTGTGTGAGAAATGTTGAGGCTTAACCTAATTTATAGAGTTTTATCATAATTATACATTAAGAAAAATATCATACAATACAAATCATAATATGCCAGATCATCCAAATAACTTTTAAAAGTCTATTTTTATTGGGACAATTGTATAATATGATAGGATTCATATAGTATCTCATTAAACTCTTTGATTATCCAAACAACTAATTGACTAAGTCAAATTTTATAATACAAAGTGAATCATACAATATAAAGTTTTCTATAGCTTGTTCTAAATATTTTTTTTTTATTGACCAAAAGATTGTAAAAATCCTTGTGTATTACATAACATGATTATTATTGTACAATATAAAATGGCCTATATATGTTTAATTATTTCTTATTTTTTGGTGATCAAGAACCTCCTAGCACAAATAATCACTTCAAAATGCAAAAATAAACACCCAACAACAAAATAATCATATTTAAATAGGCACCAAGATCAATGAGTCTTAACCTAACTCTGAGGGCATTAAACTACATAACTGAGTGCCTTTAAAAAATGTTGTCCAATTAAATTTTTTAATCCACAAATTGAATATCAAATTACCCTTACATACAAGATCTCTACTGTAATGATGCCAAACATAAATATATTTTTTGTAAATGTTAGATAAGATTTTTTATGAAGTAAATCAAACTAGTATTATCACAAATAATTTGGATAAATCCCTTTATAGGCCAAAATAAAAAAGATATTAATTTAGCCATGAGACTTTGAGGAAACAAAATTCTTACAATAATATATTCAACTTGTGTATTGGATAGGGTTACATAATTTTAATTTTTTGCATGACTAGAAAATTAGTGAGCTTCCAACAAATTAAAACATTCATGATGAGTTTTCCTATCAACTTTGATTCTACAAAGTTGGAGTCTGAATATCCCACTTACTTAAATGGCATGCTATCCCAAATAAATTTAATACATAAAATAGGTGTCCCTTTGAGAGATACTTATGAATCCTTTTTACTATTATCAAGTGCAAATTCTTTATGATCAACTTGAAATCATGCACACAAATATATGCTAAACATATTTGTCATGTTTATCAGGAGTCAAATATGGTAGTATTCCTATCATGCCTCTACACTTTGTTAGATCTCCTAGTTTTCCACAAGGGCCTTTATCCAATTATGTAGTATGGCTTGAAGGGGTATTCATACTTTACATCCTTATATATTAAGCTTTTAGAATAGTTCCTTGATATATTTAGTTTTCCTTAGAAATGTACCATCTTTTCTTTGTTTTATAATAAACCATAGGGAATAAGTTAGCTCACATATCATACTCATTTTAAATTCATCACACATAACAAATGAGAACTCTTCACAAAACATCTCATTTGGGGAACAAAACTATATATCATCTTCAAATATCTATGCTATCAAAATATAATACCCCTTATCCTTTTAATAAATAATAAGGTATCTATAATCCCCTTTATAAATGATTTATATAGTAGAAATGTACTAAGCCTTTCATACTATGCCCTAGGTGCTTATTTCAACCCATATAGTGCCTTTTTAATTTATAAATATTATTGGGAAATAAAGAACTCTCAAAATATAATGGTTGTTCAACACAAACATCTCTTATTTATAAATTTATCTTATAATGCACTTTTTATGTATATTTAATATAATTTGAATCCCTTAAAGCATAAAAATGGTAGTAACACCCTAATGGCCTCTAATATTGTTGTTGGAGAAAACTTTTCCTTAAAGCCTTTTCCTTTTATTTTATTATGCCTTTTCTTACTGATATTATCTTATTTTTTATTATCAATTCAAAGTCATTTAACTTATTCTTAAATATCCATTCATTGTCAAGGCCACTCTGATTACTGGGTCTAAATAATAATTCCCATACATCATTCCTAGTAAATTACTTAAGTTCTTCTTGCATATAGGTAATTTAAAATTCATCTATTAATGAAACATCTTTGATAGTGTGTTCAACCTTTGAAATAAATTTAGTATGAATAATCTCTCTCCAAAGGTTGTGTCTAGTCCTACCTCCAACAGAAGGATTTCCCTTTTTCAAGTTCTTAGAATGATTAGATACATACTTCTAATCTCTAGGTGGGTGATTTTGACATCCCTTTAATATATGCATCACATAAATATTCTTCAATAAAATCTAATTTTGGCATTCCTTTAACCAAAACTATGTGGGTGATTTTCTTTGGTTTTCATATGATAGCTTAATATAGTCTCCATTGCTACAATTAGGACTCATATGCAACGATTTTTGAACAACTCACTTCCTTAGATCTAGCAATGCAATCCAAGTCAATCATATACACATTTTGAATACATATGGTTCAGTCATTTGTAAAGGCAAGTCAATTTATGGACAATCGGCTGCTCGTGTTATAATTCTCGATGGAGCATCTTCTTTGAAACCAATTGTCAAGTGGAAGATTGTGAATGGTGCAAATATTAATGTCATGGATGAAATTTGTTTACTTGATAAATGCTTCAACAAATGGCCCATTCTTGCTGATTGCGTCGGACTAGAAAATTTAATGCTGCAAAACTTCATTACAGAAGATGGGAACTGGAATCATTTGGAGCTCTCACGTTTTTTTAATTGCAGCATGATAGATCTAATAACACATCATTGTGTTATACAAGATGGGGAGGAAGACAATATGGAGCTGCTCTACCAACTATCTGGTAAATCTATTTCTTCCTTGGCTTATACTGAAATTATTAAGTTTTAGAATTTTGTTAATGATTCTGGTTTTGCTAAGTGGTTATGGAAACTGAAACTCAAGCCTAGAGTTGAACTCTTCTGGTGGAGGCTTAGCAGGTTTGTTATCCCTACTAATGGATTCTTGACATACAGAAAACTTAGCAACTGTGATAAATGTGCTCGGGGATGTCCTGCAGTGGAAAATTGTTCTCATATAGCTGTCCACTATAAATTTCTTATTGAAATTATCGAAATGCTGAGATCTTGGGGTCTTTGTATTCTAGTTTTTAGCTCCCTTGCTGACTGTCTTCACCAGCTCCAACCTGAATACCGTCAAGATCTACTGTATAGATGTTTTCATTTCCTGGAACTGCAGGAACGATATTAAGCATGGTAAATCTAGTGTACCTGTCTCGGTGGCAGCTGCTTCTATTTTATTTTTTGCTACCAGTAAAAATTCATTGCTAGTCAACTGGGATGCTTCCCTCCTTTGTGAGTTCAAAACTTCATGGTATCCCCCACCTCTAGATTGGATTAAAATCAATGTTGATGCATCATTGCTAGACTCAAATCTAGCCAGTATCGGAGGAGTTGCTCGGGACTACAGGGGCAGACTGCTCCTAGCCTTTGGAAAACAGAGACTCCATTGGGACATCAATCAACTAGAGCTTGAAGCTATTTTTTCATTAAGAGATTTCATCAAGGAGTGGATGTTTGATTACAAAGGCCTAATAATTGAGGGAGACAACTATAATACCATCAAATTTCTACATGATTTAGTGACGAACTTCAAGAACAACCGGATTTCTGAGAAGATTTTTTTCCTTCAAGATTTCAATAAGGTGATCTTTCATCATACCTCTAGGAATTATAACAAAGTTGCCGATTTGTGAGCTTCTATTGCTTTGAAGAATAGTTTTTGCTTTGATTCTTTTACTTCCTCTGATTTTCCTTCTTCCTTATATCTTTTTTTGAAGAAGGAATATGAGAGCTGCACTTAGTTTGTATTAGTTTCTTCTTTCCATTAATGCATCTTTTTGCAATTGTCAAAAAAAAGAAAGAATATGTTTTTCATTTAAAATAATTTTATCTTTCTAAAAAAGTATTTATCATAATAAAATTGGATATCAAGGCCCTTATCACACAATTGACTAATGCTTAAAAGATTAAGTTTTAACCTATCAACTAACAATGCTTTTTCAATAGTAAACGAACTAGCCTTACTGATAGTAATTCTTTTAATTACCTTTATAGTGGTATTTTCACCACACATTTTGCCACCTTTAGACTCAAGCGAAATGAACCTACTTTATCTCCAATTATGTGAGATGAGCATTCACTATTTAGGTATCACATGCATTCATTGGTCCTTTTAGTATTATAATATCAATTGAAGTTGTATTTTATATTTCAAAATAAAATTTTATTAGAACTATATTGATGTGGTCAATTAATATGGAATTTTCATTATTAAAATTTTTCCTCTTTGGACAAGCTCTTGCTAGATGTCCTTCTTCATTACAAGCAAAAGCGTAATTTTATTATTACTTGTTTTAGAATTATATCTTCTTATATGTTTCTACTTATCAAGATATGGTTTTCTAGCTTTAGATTTTATGATATAATATTTTTTTCTATGATTTTTTCTTATATGGTTTCTTTCTCGGTTTACAATTCATACCATATTGTTGTGGAGTAAAGATATGATAATATATTCCAAAGTTTTGACTTTTTAGTTACTTTTTAATAGTGATATATGTACATTACTCTTTTAATCTTTTTAACAATAATTATATCCATACACATATATTATCAAATTGAGGTGTGATATTTCGTTATTTCGAAGCATGATGTTTTCTTATCTAAATTCTTCTAATAATTTTAAAAATATTCTATCTTTTTTTTTTGAAGGAAATGCAGAAAATTGCATTAAAAAAGAAAAGGAATAAAGTAATTATTACAACCTAAAGAGCCAAAATAGTAGATTCCTCCTTTATTATAGACAAAAATAAAGGAGGAATCTTATTAATAGTAATGTCATCCCAAATAAACTGGCTCATCACACCATAGTTCGCACATAAATCTGCCAACTTGTTACAACTTCTATCTACACAATTGAAAATGACGTTATTAAAATCTCTAAAAAGATAAGTATCTTCATACCTTGTATTTCTTATTTGTTTAGCCTTCTTCAAGAATTCCATAACATTATGATTGTCTCCTTCTATGATAATACCTTTATATTTGAACATCCAATCCTTCAACACTTCTTTAATGTGTTGAGTAGCAATGAGTTCCAAAGAATAGATATCCCAATGGATATATGGTTTACCAAAAGCAAGAAGGAATCTTCCTTTGTGATCACGAAAAATACCTCCAATTCCAGCTTTGTAATTGGAGAGAAGAGAAGCATCCACATTCACTTTAAGCCAATCGGGTGGAGGGGGGTGCCAATGAGATAAAGACAACCTTGAAGGTTTGTTGACATCCCATATACCCGAGTATTTATTAATTCCTTGGATAGAGATTGAAGCAAAGCTTATTGCATTTGAAGCTATGAACAATGAGCTATCATCCTTTCTGTTATAGACTAGATTATTCCTGGACTTCCATGTTAAATAAACCACCGAACAATAAATATTGATCATAAAGGGATTTAGAGAAGAAAGATGCTTACAGCAATCTTGCAATGTATGATATTCTTTGAATGAAAATCCCCATTCCTTAATTTTATTTATAACTTCCTTCAGCTTATGACAATTAGCTGTCAAATGATCTCTATTTTCTGCAACATTACAGTTCCTTGGGCAAAGATTTATCATTTGCAATTTTCTATGTTCCAGGAAATCATTGGTAGGTAATGCATTATTAAAGATCCTCCACAAAAAAGTCTCCACCTTTGGAATGAGTTTTGCTTTTTTTATCCATCTCCAATAATAAGTCGTAGGAATGTGTTTTACATAATTTTCAAAAACCATAGCTGATAATGATTTACCATTTCCCTGAAGTAAGAGCTCCATTTTATCATCTTCTTGATCTATCGGGTTAATGGTTTGTAAAATCAGATTTACAAGATCTTCACCCATAATCCTTCTCATTTGATCCACATTCCATCTACCATTCTCTATAATGTTTGAAATAGGAAATCTGTCATCTTCTAGAGGAGAAATGAATGTTGGCCACTTATTCAAACTTTTATCTAATATCCATGTATCTTTGTATACATCAATGTCAATGCCATTTGCTACCTTCCATCTAATAAATGGCAATAATGATTTACCACCGTTCTTCAAGATTTTTCATGAATTAGAGCAAGAATTTTTCAAATCTATCTTATCAAGTAGATTTCCATATTTGGGGAAGAATACTTTGTGAAGAAAGGAATCTTCCTCATATAAATATTTCCATGCCAATTTGGATCTTAATGGGCCAACTTTAGTATAACAAGAGTGAAGAGCTCTACCTCCCCATTTGGTTGGTAAACACATAGTTAACCAGTTAACATAGTGTATTCCATAGCCTCCATTAGATTTGTTCCAAATAAAATTTCTACAAATTTTGTCCACCTCATCTAGAATACTCTTAGGCACAAGAGAGTTAGTACAATGAAAGGTGGTGAATGAAAGCAAAACTGTTTTAGATAAAAGAATTTTTCCAGCCAATGAAATCATCTTACTTCCCCATATGTTAGTCATCTTCAATGCTTTATCAATAATAAAATGAAAATCTTATTTAACTAACCTTCTTAAAGTTAGAGTAACTCCAAGATAGGTTAATTGATTTACAGATTTAAAACCCAACAAACGGTTGATGGCTTTCTTTCTCCTTCTTCTAACAAGTTTGCTGAATATCATAGAAGATTTGTTTGAGTTGATAGACAAACCTGTCCAACTGCAGAAATTATCCAAGATTTTTTTAATTTCTTTGGTAGCCTTCAATGTAGCTTCTGAAAATATGATCACGTCATTAACATATAGTAAGTGAGATATGGAAGGCCCATTTGAAGAAACCTGAACTCCCAATGCATCACCTTTTTGTTTGAAGGCATTAGAAAGCAATTGAGCACAAATGATGAATAGATAAGGAGACAAGGGGCACCTTGTCTAAAGCCACATTGACCTTCAATCCATTTAGATAATCTACCATTTATAGAAATTGAGAAATTGGAACTTTGAATACAATTTAAAATTAGCTTAGAGAAGTAATATGGAAAACCGAAATAATAAAAAGCTTTTTTTAAGGTTGTCCAACCCATGGAATCATAGGCTTGTTCCATATCAATTTTGAATGCCACAAAACCTTTTGAAGATTTAGAATTCCTTAGTTTATGTATTACTTCTTGGGCAATCAACACATGATCATTAAGAGATCTTCCTTTAATAAAAGCTACTTGTTCATAAGAAATCAATTTAGAGATGTAAGGAGCCATTCTATTCATGAGGATTTTAGCCACCAATTTATAGACCAAATTACAAAGGCTAATGGGTCTATAATTAGAAGGAGATAATGGATTACTTATTTTTGGAATTAGAACAACAATTGTTTCTTTCCATTTAGGATCCATTACAGCATTTTCAAAGAATTCATTAATAGCATTTCATAAATCAAGTTTGATAATTTCCCAATAAGCTTTAAAGAAGGAAAATGTGATGCCATCTTTACCTGGAGATATATTATTACCACTATTTTTTATAACAATTTCCATTTCTTCAATAGAGAAAGATTTGTTTAAAGAAGTTCTATCTTCCTCATCTAGACAGCTCCATGAAGAAGGCCAATCTTCAAGTATGCATCTTCGGAATTTCCATTTCTCCTGAAAATGTTTTAAGAAAACATTTTCTATAAGCTTTTGTTCTTCTACTACTTCACCAACTTCATTTTTTATCTTGGAAATAAAGTTAGAATTTCTTCTAGATGAAGCAAATGCTTGAAAGAATTTTGAGTTTCGGTCCCCTTCCACCATCCATTTCACCTTTGCTCTTTGTTTCCACCAAGTATCAAGTTTTGCAAGAGTTGAGTTGTATTCTCCCACTATAACTTTTAGCTTCCAGCTTTCATCAATCGATAGACTTCCTTCATTAGCCTCTTTCTTTTGAAGATTTTCAATTTGAAGTAAAAGATCCTTCTTAAGAGAAAGTAAATTCTGCATTTTTTATTTGCTCCAATAGAAAAGGGATTTGAGAGAATTTTTCATTTTACTATTCAAAATGTTGGCAGCATTTCTTCTATATTTCTTTTTCCATACTTTGTTTACCACAGCCATAGAAGCTTTGTTTTGTGCCCAAAAATCCTCAAATCATAAAATCTTCTCCTTAGTATGATAAACCATAATGTTCAAGACAATTGGATAATGGTCCGAAGCCACACGTGCTAAGTGCTTAACACAAAGAATATTTGAAGAAGAAATAGCAGCTGGGTTTATAAAACACTTATCTAATCTTTCAAGGATGTGTTCCGGCCCTTGCTTGTTGTTGCACCAAGTGAATATTGGTCCTACAAAACCAACTTCATGTAAATCATTGTTAGCTAGAAATGTCTTCATCTCCTTGGATCCTAGGGAAAGTTTAAATCTTTTCCCTCCCCTTTTATCATCACTTGAAAGAATGCAATTGAAATCTCCTCCTATCACCATAAGGATATCCTTGTTAGTAAAGAATTCCATTCTTTCCCAAAGCAATCTTCTTCTATATACATCCTTGCTTCCATAGATTGAAGCAATTCTCCAAGTTCCTTTGTTGAGAATCTCCAAATCCCCCACAATGAATTGTGAAGAAGATTCTAATATTTTAAAAGAGGCAATGTTGCCTTTCCATAATACAAGAATGCCCCTAGATAAACCTTCTGATGGAACACAAAAGAAGTTCCAATCGGTGCATATGAGAATATCCACTTCCTTTCTCTCAAAAGAAGTAATTTTGGTTTCCAATAAACCAATGAAAAAAATTCCAAAGTCTTTGACAATCTCCTTCAAGTATAGAGAAGCTCTTCTTTTCCTAGCTCCTCTACAATTCCAAAAAGCTATGGAAGAATTCATTGCATAAGAGGGGATGAAGTCCCCAACTTATCTTTGTTAACTTTATCTGCTCTTCTACTTCTAGGAGTAGAGTTGATAGGACCTAGTCCTTTTAGTTGTTTGTTGCCTTTATTTTTAATAAAAGAGGGACATCCATCCTTGATATTCATAGAATTACTTAAAAGTTCTTCCTTGTTGATAACCTTTTTTTCTAAATTATTAGAAACTTCTTCCAGAATTTTACAAGCTTGATCATCAACCAATTCAGCTGTAATGATTTCTCCTTCCTCACTAAGATCATCTAGCAAATTGAATTTGTTAGTAGAGATAGAAGAAGAGTTATGAACATTTGACCTTTTATCCAAGATGACTTCTGAAGAGATTTCAGAATGCTGTAAAAGAATAGATTCCTTAATAGCATCATCCTGGATTCCTTCCGGAATAGAAAATTGCACTTCTTTATTAGGAATTTCCATTGCTTCTACTTCCTTCAAGATTTGTTTTTTAAAAATAGAATATGGAAATTTTTTCCCAGCAACTACTTTATCTTTAAAGCCTTGATTCTTGAACAAATTCCTCTTCTTGCCATAGTTAACCTGAAGCCAAGGACCATAGCCAAAATTATATTTTTCTGTTTCTTTAGAAACCTTGTTGTTGAAGGTAATTCCTTCAATACCCTTTGGAAGATCCCCTTCCTTGTTAGTAACAGAATTATTAGCAGATGTGTTAAATAAACAATTGGACTTTTCATGTCCAATTTTCCCACAGCAGAAGCAAAAGTCAGGGAGTCTTTCATATTCAAATTTTTTATAAAACTTGCCCGAGCTACTTTCAACCCAAGTTCCTTTTGGTAAAGCAATGTCTAGATTGATACGAACACATACTCTACCAAACTCCCTTCTTCCCCATTGAAAAATATTACCATCAATCATTAGGGGTTGACCAATTGTAGAAGCAATTCTACATATGTTGATTTCATCCCAACAAAGAAGTGGTAGATTTGGAAGCCTTATCCATATTGGAGCACTCAACCCTTTTAAGGAGGAAGGATCAAATTTAGAAGACCATTTATCCACACCAATTATTTTCCCATTAACAAACCAAGGTCCGTTATTGAATACAGCTTCCATGGATTCATTATTGTAGAATGAACAAAGGATCCAATCCATTCCTAACATTGATAAGTGGAACTTCCCATAAGGAGCCCATTGTCTTCTAAGTTCTGTACTGACCACGGGGAAAGGAATTTTGCTTCCAAAAACTTTGATAACAATAGAATTTTGTAGCTTTTTTGAATTTTCCATCACCTTGTCTTCATTGAGTTTAACAGAAATACCATCTTTAGATCTGAAATCACTTAAATCTAGGTGAGATACTTTTATATGTTCTTTTTTGGCCCAAGCATTTTGTTGTAATATCGGCAAATTTCTTTCAGCAATAACATTAATTGTTTCATTGCAAGAGCCAAGTTCTCCATTGTTGCATTTACGAACATTTTCCAGATCAATTGAACCTTGGTCTCTTTTGCCTTCAGTAGCTAAATTGTTCAGAATTTCTGAATTTGAATTATCCTTATCTTGAACCTCCATGTTGTTTTCAGCAATTAAAATTTCAGAAGCATTTTTGACAGAATTTTGTTTACCAGAAAAAGCAGAATCATTTTCAGAAGAGTTTGAAGCAACCTCAGTAATTGCCAACTCCCTAACACCAATGAGGTCTTTATTCTTCAGAATAATGGACGACGGATCTTCTTCTAACACGCCTTTTCCTTTTCCAGAGACTTAGGTAAAATCAATCCTCCCTCATTGATAACCAAAGGAGAACCTGAACAAAACTTTGTTTTGGAACCTTGAAAAAAACTTGTCGGGATATTACCAAATGCCGGTGGAGATGCAGAAAGTGACTTCGATGGACCATGAGCCAAGATTGTGGAAGAACGACGAACATCCATAGAACCATCGAAGATCGGTGGTCGGTGACCTTCCGTCGCCATTAATCCCACGGTAAATCCGCGGATTTGAATTTTTGAAAAAAAACCCAGAAATTTTAATTTTTCTCAGTCATTCTCTCTCTAACTTCTCTCTTCACTTGTTCATCACACGAACTTCATTCAAGTATATAATAATTACCTAATTCAATATAATAATAATTACCTGATATGAGTTCTAAAGCTAAGAAATCATTTGAAAATTTCTTTAAGTTCCAATTTAGATTTCTTTTATTATCTCATAGCACTAGATTGTTTGAAAATCATTTTAGTAATTGTGTCTCTAGATGTTAGGATTCTATGGATTAAATAGGCAAAAGATAAGATATTATTTCCCTTGCTTGCTATATTTTCCATATTAGCAACTTCTTCAAGAAATTTATTTTTACAAGCTTCCCAAGTAGCTCTTGCCACATCTCCTAAATAGTTTTCTTCTCTTCTAATACTTTATTAACCACTATCTTGTAGAAATCCATGAGCGCAATCTGTCATTGATATTTTAATGATTTCAAATATTATTAGATAACAAATATGATATTTTTTTGCAATATATACAAGTTATTTTGTTATACTAACATTTCAGGTATGACACATGAACTAATGCTGCATATATAATATAAGAAGCTAAATAAAAAAAGAGAGAGCTCAAGAATTATAGAACTAAGAATAGTCAAACTTGTATTATGAGTTTGTATTTTTTTCTTGAGTTTTCATGTGTTTAGTGCATGATCACAAGACAACCGAGCAAACACTCACAATTAGGGTTCAAAATTGATCACTTGATTTCTCTGTTAAATTATATTATAAGATCTATTATTACTAAAATTAAATCCAGTGCTTTCTAAGATTTAATAAAACTAAAATTTGAATAACAAACTATACATATGATCATGATTATCTTAGATGATCGATTATTTTGATAATACTTGTTCTAGATTCTAGATTTCTAAAAAATTAGCAAATTTTAATTTTAAAATTTAATATATTGATAGTATATGATCTTGATCATACAGTATTAATATTAATAAACTTTGCCCATTTTGTTCAGAGAATCAAGCAATCCAATCAACTCCAAATCTTTTTAGATATCATATTATACAATCTAAATTATATAGTGTGAATGAACATAATATTTGTGGAATGCACCATTATTTGTATAATATAATCCTTGATTAAATTTAACTAGTCGTACTATATAATTCATATCATTTTGTATGATTAATATCACATTGTATGATCCATAACATACTGTCTGATCCAACATAACTCAAATTATGGGTATTTTCTTATAATAAACTAATAGGACAATATGAACCCACATTTGTATTGTATGATCAGAGTTTTAAAATTGAAATTTAGGATTTTCTTTGAATAGTTAATTCTGGTTCTAGTAACCAAGTGTCTGTGAGGCTAGAGGTCCATTAGCGATATTTTTCTTAAGAGAGTTTTTGGAGAAAGGGAGTATATTCTCTTTCTTTGTGAGAGCTTGTACAAACTACTTGGATGAGAGGGTGAGGTTTAGAGAGGATTTCTTGAGGAGTCAAGGGTTGTATGAGAGAAATCATATAGTTGTCCTCAACAGCTTGCATCTTTGTCCTCCATTGTTTGTGTAGGGAGCCCTTGGAGAGGAGCTCTATAGAGATAGTTTTTGGGTGAAAGACTTATGACTAGACAAGGAGGGCAGGGGAGTGACATCTTCATTATTCTGAGGCATAAAAGGAGATTGAAGGAATCTACACCATGTAGGGAATGAGAAGGACAGAGTCTAGGATTTTTGGGGAGGAAAGACATTCTCCACCTGGGAATGGAGAAGGGCTTCTCTACCTTGTTGAGTGTAGAAGGAGAATTTTCTAGTGTAATTCCTAATGAGGAGAAATGTGGAGAGTGGACATAGGAAAAGTTCACCTAACCACAACAACCACTATAATTTACATTTCTTTATTTTTTTTTATATTTATTTCCTCCATATTTTTATTTCTTAGATCTATGATTTTAAAAATTGTTGTGGTTGCCTCTATTTTTTTTTCAAAAATGATTTGTTATAATTATTTTTCTTCAACCAAAATATTTTTCTTTGATCTTTCTATTAAAGTAGTATTTTGTAATTTCCATAGCTCTTTTTAAAATAAATAGTTATAACAAATTAAAAAAATTTCTATAAGTTTTGAAGTTTTACTTGTACATTTCAAAATTACCTCCACTACATATTATCTTGTTATAAAATAAATTTTTAAATAACCAATTCACCCCCTCTTGGTTGTGCAAAGTAACTTTCACATATACCAAATCTTGGTAATTTTTTTTATAATTTCTAGCCAGTTGTGTAGTCCATTATTCAAGATATTTATAATATAAATGGGGATTACAATCAATTATATTTATTAATACCTCTTTTTTTTAGAAATATGATCCTTCAAAAGAAACACTTTTTATGTATTACTCATAATTGGTTCTGTAGTGCATAATATCTTTGCAAATTTTGAGGATTATGAGATGTCATTTGCATATCCTTCAATTCATCTCTAAGAATCCTTATATTAATTTAATCATCAACATATATATACAAATCCTTTTTCTCTTAATTGTCTATAATTCTTAAAAAATCTTTTCAATTCTTGTATAGATTTCTAGTCAATATTAAGCCTCATTTCAACAAGAAACACAATTCGTCCTCTATCTCTTCAATTTCCAATATATCCATTAGATCTAAATATATTTCTTCCTCGTCATTTTGATTTGATAATTTATAGTTTCTAAATCTGTTAGATAAACTCCTTTCATTATTTTAGAATATAGAATATTTTGTAGGGGTTAAATTTTCTTCCCTTAATGGAGCTATATTCCATTCTAATCTAGCAAGGGTCTCATAATCAACTTTTTTGTCATAATAAATTGTATTCCTTTAGAAGTTAATGAGTTCATTATATGCTCCAACTTTACTTTGAATATTGTTATGATATTGGCCATAGTTTTTCCTAGAAATACTATATCTAGGAAAATATTATAACCTTGGAATTTTTCATGAACTTTTTATTATATTAATGTATTTTTAAAAATCAATAATTGACATAGTGATTTTATGAACTATATAAGTGATACCAATGTTATTATTTATATTTACCTCAATAATTCCTATTAAAGCTTCATTTGGAGTACTAAACTTGGAATAAAATAAACATATCAATACTTTTATTGCTATTCTTTTGCCGACCAAGTATCCTAGTCAAAATAATATTAATCCCAGATGAAAATATTTAAGTTTATTTTTTCTTTTTAAGACTTTTGTAACTTATAGAGTAATTAGATTTAATCTAACTTCTGAATTATCAAAATAATGTAAGGGGCCTTCTCGATGTTGTTTGATTAATCTTGTACATGTACATAAAACTCCTTGAGAATATAATTTAGAAGGATTTAAACAATTTATATGTTCATCCATGGAAATTGATATATCTCTATCAATATTGATATAACTCATATAGCCTAAAATCCTTTTTTGAATTGCTAGATATATTTTATATTCTATCCGATCAAGTAGTTGATAAAATATTGTTCTCAATAAATGTTAATTCCTTCCTATGATAGATGGAGAAGTTCTAGTAAAAAGAATAGTTCTTATTTTAGTAATACTTGAGAAATCTAAACTCTTTTTATATTTTGTTATATCCTCATATTTTCGTATAAATTATGCCTTAATATTTTTTTATAATATTTTCTAATTCTGATTATATATGGATAGTAGATGGATTATTACTAACTACTAATCATTTTAGAAGACTTAGGCTTTTCTTGGGATTACTTTTTTGTTGCTTCTTAAAGCGGCTTTCTAGTATAAAAAATTTAATTTTTATGCTAAAAAGTTGATTTAAGAAGCAACAAAAAAGCCATCCCAAATGAAGCCTTACTATATAATGGAGACTACTTAATAAGGCTATAATAGTATGATTTTGTTGTGTAATAATTCAATTAGTTTTAGGTTATATGTATCCTTCAAATGCTTTTTTGTACCTGAATATCTTGAAGAACAAGTAACAAAAAAATATATATTCTAATTTTTATTCTCTAGTTCATTCATTGCATGACTTAAAAATTCTTAATTTTTGTATATAAATTCATTAGTTGAGTAATTTCTTTTTTAACTTGAGATTTATTATTTCTAACTTCTTCTTTTTGTTGAAGTAATATTTCTCTAGGTTGTAATTTAATTTCTTAAGGTTTATTACTTTTAATCAAAGAAGACAATCTATTAATCTCTTTCTTAGAAGGCAACTCACTTAAATTTAGAAGCTGAATTTTCTTATACATATCTTCTTGAGAAAATTTTAAATATGATATTTAATCACTTAGAATTATAACCAACAAATTCTTTTCACTACCTCTTTTGGAATAAATAAAGAAGATATTTGAATTTTTTTGTTGACAAAACTCTAAAGTTTCAAAGAACTTTAAAAACAAAACTATAAGAGAATTCTAGTAAGCTTTTTTACTATGTAGTTATGATCAAAATCCTTAAATCTAAAATAACAAGTATGTTTAACCTTTTTCTAAAGAGATAATATTTCTATTTTTTTAGATATTTCTAGATCTAGATATTCAAAACTTTTATTAAAATTCATTTACTACAAAAAAAAAAAAAAAAAAAGGAAACTACCTAATAGATAATCAAGAAAGGAAATATGTAGACCACATAAAGACACCTAAATACTTTAAAAGTAAACACTGCCATATAATCTTTAAAAAATGATAAGAGAAGATCTTAAGAACTTTGGCTTTTATACAAAAAGAAAGGATATGGGATTTTCTCTAAAGTTGGAACCCTTAACAAATGCTATTTTTTTACTAAAATAAAATATTGATTCTAGGTTCTAAATATTAGAAAATAAGTAAAAATAGAAGTAATGTCAAAGAAATTAGATCAATTATATCTAGGAGATAATCTATTGTAAATGAGGGATTTGTAAGCAACAAAAGAGGAGTATGTTTCATTGTTGTACCAAAGAAGTTAGGTTTATTTTATTCACCTTTGAGACAGTAACCTTATGTTTTTAGGTTTTGAGTCTACAACCTTTTTTCCTTTATCTTAATTTAAAATTATTTTATCCTTTAAAATCCAATATAGAAATTTTAAGTTAACCTTTCAATTAATTTTAAAACCTAACCTAATCAACTGACCTTAAACTTTCCATGAAATGGTTTTCTACACACTTTACTCTTACTAAGACTCCATTTACCACACTTAACTTCTATGTGCATAGCATTACCTTCTGACTCTACAAGGTTATTTATAATACATATAAGGACTCTATGCTTCAAATTTAGTTTAAGAAAACACAAAGCTTCATGTAGTGGGGAATAAAGCAAATCATAAAGTAGATTCCTTCTTTTGGAAAGAAGTGCTTGATTTTCACCATCTTGAAAGAAGTATTCATCTTTTCTAAAGTAGATATACTAAAAGCTATTTTCTAGTCCACAATTATTTTGTTGGTGCATTATGGGCTCCACCATTATAGGGATATTCTGTAATTATATCTTCATAAGAAATTTCTAAATTAAGTTTTTTATATTTATATAATTTGATTAGCTCTTTACTTTTTGTTTTATGCTGGAAAATATTAAAATATTTTCTTGCTAAGGTGGAATGTATAGAAATCTTTTAAGTAAATGTCTCTCCAATAAGTGTAAACTATGATAAATATGTATCACAGTTCCATAACTAGTTTAATTCTTAAATCGCAACTCTCCAATGGTCTAATTGCATTTCTCAGTATGGTTTAATCTTGATTTCATAAAATTCAAAAATTTCTTCTATTTGTGTTATTTTTTACTACCCAAACTTCTCATAAGAAGGATTAACTTCATAACATAAAATTTTGTGAATATGTTTTGCTGGTCCTTTATTTTTATTTTTCCCAATTAGGTGGAGAAGATTTTATCTTTATTAGCTCAAGCATAATTGCTTATGCAATTGCATGACATAAAGCAACTGCCATCTTATGTCCAAATAGTTTTATTTTAGAAAAATTAATACATAAAGAATTGATAAGTCCATAAGAAAGAAGTAATAGGGTTGAGATCTTTTATTGTACATATTCAACGTCTTCAAAAATATTGACTTCTATGAAAGCTTTAAATATATGATATTTTATCTAATAAGGGCATCCAATAAATATATTATTTGAATAGAGTTCAAAAGAATAATGGCATTGTAGCTCATAGTTATGAAAAGCTTCTTTAGTAGCATATATTCAATGGATCTAATAGTGTTATGTTGCACTTTCTTTAATAACTCATACAGAATTAAAAATTCTGTCATTTTAGAAAATTTCATATTCATATAGATTTTTTCTTTTAAGCATCCTAGTATATTGCTGATTTGTTTCTCTAGAGTATTTCTTAATGAAGATCTGACTTCAAATTTATAAATTTTTTTAATTTTATGTCCATGTCATGTGATTCTTCCATCACTTGCTCATGCATTTTAAAAGTCTATATAGGCAGTTCACCAAATTCAAATGCTTCCATCTATCTTAATATTGTAAACCCATTATAAGTGGTAAGAGAAGGGCAAACATAATAATTTATTTTGACTTTGGTTCTTATTTTTGTTTCAGCATCTTTGAAATTGTAAGGACCTTTTAAAGAAGGTTTTTAATCCAATTCTATTTACTTTTTGGCTTCAGCCCAAGTTGCATAAATTCCTATCTTTAGAAATAATATAACACAAAAAATTCTTTCCTAATGCTTATTTAACTAAGATGTCAAAATACTCTATGAGTGCTCCAATAATTAATCTTTTCTTTCCTTAAAGATAGTTTTCATTTCCATGATTTCATATATTATCTGCTAAGCGTTATTGGAATTAATTTAAATTCTCTCTTTGGTTATGTTTAAATATGTAAGGTTCATCATATTGTTGTAGTTGAAATATGGTAGCTTCATTATCACCAGATTCTTATCCATTTGTCTTAAAGTTGTAAAATTCATAAAACCCAAATTTTCATTAGTCTAGTCAGAATAATATAGTAAATTTTAAACTTCCTAAGATTTAGTTTTCTTGACAATTTACATGCAAAGAAATCCACTTTTCCTTTTATATGTGCCCATTTAATGACTAATCCTTTATTTCTTACATAATCAAAGAACCTAAGGATTCATTTGGGATGGCCTTAGTACTTCTTCTTAAAGCAAAGTTTTAATACAAAAATTAAATTTTTTTAATAAAAACTACTTTAAGAAGAAATAAGAAAGCCATCCCAAATGAAGCCTAAGTCACCTTCTAGAACTAAGGGTGTTTTAAGCTTCCTTGTTTGGTGTACCATATTTAACTATGGTTTCACCAATAATCCTTATAATTAGTTCATTTTTATCACATATAAATAAATAAAAATCTTCAAGACTATATATTATGTCCATCAGTTCAAAATTAAGTGAAGTTAAATATCCATTTTCCTTAAGCATTCTAAAGCATATATATATTATTTTTTTTCATTTTTTCCCACAATGTTTTTGGCTTTCTAACAAGCATTCTTCTCCATGATGTTCCACATCAATCTAATTCTATAATTAAATAGTCATAGTATAAAGGAAGTTATAATTTTGGTAATTGAGAAACTATTTTCTTAATTTTTCGAACTAATAAAATATTTTCTTTATTGAATTTTGTAGTTCTTTTTAAAGAAGTTTTATTAAATAATGGTTTCGTAAACTTTGATAATTTTTTATGAAAGGTCTAACATAACTTAAATATTGACAAAAGGTTCTTAAGAGTATTAGTTCTTATATAAATATGAAATTTTAAAAGTTTAGGTCAAATCATGACTTAAAACTTACATCGAGGTCAATAAGCTATTCAAATGACCTTGGGCATTTTTTTTTGTGGGGTGTGTGTGTGTGGGTGGGTGGGGGTGCGGCGGGGGAGGGTGTTGTTACCCCACCATTAACATCACCCAAACCCAAATTTGGGTCCACCATAGGTCACAACATATGTTATTTAATTAAATAACCGATTACATCAAATAATTCATTCATATGCACCATTGATTATCTTTTAACAAAAACAATTTTTAGAATTCAATCCATAAAGGTGTTATTTGCCTCATTTGGTTTAGTAAACATAAAGAAACCAATTTTTAAAAATTTTAATTACTTTTTTTATTGATTAACCCCTAAATTTAACTAATTATATAGCAAGTACTTACTCAAAAGGAATTAGGGATTGAGAATGTTCAATCTAATGGTTGGATTTCTATATATTGAAAATTTTCTTTAAAATGTCCCACAACCTAAAATATAGGGGTCTCGTTTGATTCTAACCTTAATGTAGTGTTCTTTTTCAAAGAGGGGATTTGGTTCCTTGGAGTTCACTAGGCTATGGTTAACATGTTAAATGTTATGGTCAGAACTTTAAGGAGGGATGGATAAAAATTTAGTTGTTGGCCATCAAGGTGTCACCAAACCTTGTATGAATTCACACAAGAAAGGCTTTGGAAGGATGGGGAATGGATGCTCTCACTTGCTCTCTCTATAGGGAAGTTAGAGAAATTAAAGGTTAGACCATTGCTTCGATGAATTCACAAGTATTTTTAAGATTTAAATTTTAAATGGATTGAATTCCAGACAATCCAAGAAGATACAAGCAGTGAGGCTGGGCTTGAATGGGCCTCTAGGGTGTTATGAACTTGATGGGATTGACCAAGGGCTTGAGATACAGTAGCAAGTTTATTTGTGGGATTCAAAGCACATGAGTGTTTAGGTAGGGCATTTTTATGTCCACCTAATGCATGCAAAGTGTCTAACCAATTGGGAATAAGTTTAGAATTCTTTAAGAGTCAAATAGAAATAAAAGAGCCATGGTGGGTCACACTAAATTAGCTTAAATTGATGTTTATCCTATTTTGGTTCACCTTAGTCTAGCCCAAAGGGTTAATATATATTATCCCATGGACTGGGCAAGTCATGGAACCTAGCCTAGAGCTTGGGAGTTTATGGCCATGAGCTAGTGTCATGAGGGGAAGATTTTAAGGTCGATCAATAAAGAAAGTGTAAATAGTACATTTTAACAAATAAGGGTGACTTGGAGAACCATTGTCCACCAAAGGTTGGGATACTTTTAGTTGAGTTTATGGAAGTGTTTAAGGGTGGGACACTACTCTAAGGGCTAGGGTTAGATTTATCCTTGAAAATCTATTTAGGTAATTTTATAATCTTTATGTAATTTTAAGTATAACTATGGGTTGATTTAGTCTTAGGTTTTAGAATCTAAGTGTAAGGTTTAGGTCAACTAGGTAAGCTAGGCATTTATGACATGTAAGTAATTAGAAAAATTTTGGTCAGTTGGATTGAATAAGGGTTAAGGGTGAGTCAAATCAATTCTAATGGAGGTTTAGAATTAGTTTGAATGAACAAAAAGGCTAAGGATTAAAGTCTAGTTTAGGGTGAGGGCATTTTAGTACTTTTTTGAAACTTAAGTTCAATCTAAGGGTTTTTTAGGCTTAGGGCATACGTTTAGGTTGAGTTTGGCACCGACCTAAGGCCATTAATGAATGTTTAACACAATTTTGAGGTTCTTAGAGTTAAAATAAATGCTAGGTCTATAGGTTACCTCGTAAAGTTTTTGATAGGTTACACCTATATTTAAATATGAAGATCTATTCTCTAAATATCTCCTAGAGGGAAGAATAATATTGACCTCATCCAAAAATAAGGTCAACAAGTCATTTATAGAATAAATCTAACTTTAATGAAAATTTTTCAAATTCAAATACATCATATTCAAATCTACGTAAATTCAAAAAACTTCAAATTTCAATCGAATATAAGTCAATCTCAATCCAAATCTCAAATAAATCAAAATTTAAAACTAAATCCCCATGAGGAGTTCGTATGCTTTAATGAAATCACTTTTATAAAGGATGATGTATATATAACCTTGTCCTCATTTTAATGCTATCGACATCAATGTTTACACCCCAATAAATGTATCATTGTGTTACCCTAGATGTTCAATTAGGGATATAAAAGAAAATAAATCATCGAGAAAATCTAAACCTATTTCAGTCTGCAACTTGAAATACTTTGGCTTAGTATGTTGAAAGTTGATGCTTGTCTTGTTCTCATTTTTTAATAAAGCTAATTATTCTTCCCTTAGGTTATTATTAGACCTTAGGAGTTCATAGCCTAATATAGAGGAAACCTATATTAGCCTTATGAGTTAACCTAGAAAACTAACACTAGCTATCCTTAGAAAGCCAAATCCTTAAGCCACCCCTAAGGAACATACCAAAGTACGAAATAATAGATGATATCTAAATTACCTAAATTTACCAAAATGACACCCCATACCCTAACCTTTTCCCAAACCAAATCAAACTTGAGTCTTTATCTTTAGGCATTGGCCAAACTAATCAAAAACCTCCATTGGGTTAGTTTAACTTACCCTTGACCCTTAATTAACTCAACCAATCATAGATTAGCCTAAGTCCTATATTTTCCTAAATAACCCTTAAATGAATGTAACATATCTTACCTATACTTCTTGAACTAACTTAACCATAGACCTCAGGATTGATTCCAAGGCATTATAAACTAATCGTAAGACTCATCGAAACCCAACCTAGCCCTTAATCAACCATATTTGACCATGGTTGAACATAACTTCCTAAATACCCTAAATATCCAAACCTATATCTTTATCTTACCTATCTCACCTAGATATTGGCCAATGGATCATAACCTTTCTAAACCAACCCTATGGATCACCTAAGCTCAACTCAGCCCTTGTTTAACCATGGTCAATTCTAGATGATCCAAATTATCAAAATCACCTTTTTAAATGGCATGACCCCCTTCATGAATTGAGCTAACCCTTTCAAACTCATGCCCCTTAGGCTTTGGCCTTGGACTCCTCATATTCTAACCCTACTAACTAGTGAGGCCCAGATATTGGATTAACCCAAACCATATAATCGAGTTATCACAAATAAACCATATTGGAAAATAAAAATTTGAGATGTCCACACATAGATTCAGGGTGCTCCTATTCTTGTGATCTAATATGGCATTGGGAATAGCATGCCATCTTCTAGAATGGATTTGAATAAAAAAATAGTTTTAAAAATTACTTGTTTTCATAATCAAATATAAATAGAGGAATAACATATCATTTCGAAAGACAAAAGTGTCATTCCATAATATTATTTAAAGATAAAAATGAGTTCTTTAAAATTCTCCATTTTCATTATCAAACATCACAATGATGATATCATATAACCTTGAAAGGTGAATATAATACTCTATGAGGTGATTTGAAACCAAAAATGGGTTTTTTAAATGGTCTACATTCTTAAACAATTTTTCCATATCTTATGAAAATAAGATAAGGGTTTATTTAACTTTTTTGTAACAAGTTCACCATAAAAGCGAGCCTTTATAATTAAATTCATCCTAGGAAAATTCAATCTCCTAAGAATACTTTTGATTAAAGTAGTGGCAAATATTTTTTTTAGGTTTTAACGATTAAGGCGAGGATGATACACAAAGAAATTTTGAAGGGGATTGGATCAATTTGGAATAGTTCTTTCAAGAATTCAAAGCATGAAGAGTATTAAGCACCTTAAGAATTTTAGGACCTCTCAGAAGTGCTCCAATCTATCCTATGTTGGGCTTTAGTATTTTATAAACAATATTTTATATTTGAGTTGGTATTTTGCTAAATAGTTGGGATTATATTCCCATAGGGTGAGAACATATGATTTGAGGTCTTTCTTAGAACCTAAATCTAAGTTGAGTACTATAGAGTAGTAGCCCAAACCTATCTAATACACTTTAGACATACATAGGCCTAAATTAGAAAGCAAGCTAGAAAGACAAGAGGAAGAGTGATAACCACAATTACAAGAAGATCCTTACCTTTGAGTAACCTTTGAGTAACCTTGTGAACCCTTCACACTCCACTTATAAGAAATCTCTCTCACACTCTCTCCTTCAAATGCCCTTGAAAATTCATGTAGACAAGATGGACAAGCTGTCAATTTTAGTGGACCTTTTATATAAAAGACACAAAAAAACCATCCAAAAAATTGAAGTTTTCAATTTTGAGTGTACACGATCGTACTGTACGATCGTATATTCATACGTACAAACAATTCAAAATTGTTGCGTATGAACTCATTGTGAATCAGTATGAAATCATTTCGTACCCGATCATCATCTATATGAAATAAGTACGTCTGGTATGAACAAAAAAAATTCAAAGTTCATTTATACGAAAACGTCAAGATGAAATGAATGAAACGAGAACCAAGACATTCATCTCGGTACAAAAATTAATTTCATCCATATGATATTTGTTTGAGAACAAAATAAAGCACTTCATACCTGTACAAAATTAAATATCATCCGTACGATCTTCATATGTAAACAAAATAGAGGACATCATCCCTATATGAAATTAATTATCATCCGTACGATCATCATATGTGAAAAAAATAGAGCACATCGTCCCTGTACAAAATTAATTATCATCCGTATGATCTTCATATGTTAACAAAATAGAGGACATCATCCTTGTATGAAATTAATTATCATCCGTAGATCATCATATTTTGATAAAACAGAGTTGTTCATCCCCATACGATCAAAAAATATCATACAAATGAACTATACCTAGAAATATTTTTGTCATCTCTATTCGTTACATTGCTCATTGGGGAAAATAACTAATCAGATCATCCTGTATGAAATTATATCGTACTGTACGATCAGTTTAAAAATATGAATTTTAAAACTCTCTCCCAGTGTATGTGTGCTCAGTTACTCAATTACAATCACACTCTCTCAAACTCAATAAAATGAAAAATACATACTTCAATTACAATAAAATATAAACTGATCTTGATTTGAAGTATTTAGCAATCCGGAGTATGTTTTCCTTGAAATGTTAGTACACACAAGAGCAAAACAATTCTTCCAAAAATATGTTAGGAGAAATACTAATCAAAATAATAATATTTGGAATTATCAAAAACATATAAGTTGCAACAATATCAAACATGCAAAATTAGTTGATTTCGATTCATTGATTACTCATTTCAGTTTTATATTTCAATAACAACATTCCATCAATTTATTTATGGCATTGTTATAATGGGCATGAGAACCAAGGCATCCTTAGGACACGTAGCACTACAACTAAAGGTGACTCTACCTAGAAACTTCATAGATGGAGGGAATAGTATTTTTGTTTAGTTGTAATAGTTATGTATTTCAATTATTTTAATAAGTTAACCAAATTATTATTTTTTTCTGTTATTGAATTTATGAATTTTTCTCAATTATTTTAATAATTAAATTTGACTAGATTTTAACTTTTTGAATTACATTAAATTCTAGAGATTTCTTTATTTTTTTCAAAATACTAGACTAATTGATGAGTTCAATGCCTTTAAGTTTGTGTTATTTTGATATTTTCTTAAATTATTTATGAGTTTTTAAAAGTTTAACAATGCTAATGAACTAAATTTGACCAAATATTAACTTTTTTAATTCCAATGTATTATGAGAGTTTTATAATTTTATAAATATTAGACCTAGAGATGAGTCCAATGCCTTTGAGTTTATTCAATTTGGAGTTTTCTTGAATTAGTTATGAATTTTAGAATTTTGATAATTTTAATAAATTTTTTAATTATTTAATTAGATAGGTTTTATTATTTTTGCACCAAATCAACACCTCTTGAAATCTTCCCCAAATGTCAAATGACTCCTAGGGATGATTAAAAATGTTTAAATTTATTTGATATTTTTAATGTTTTTAAATTATTTATTTTAATTAATTAATGATTTTTCTTAATTTTTTTTAATTTTTTTTAATTATATAGGTTTTTTTTAAGATTTTAAATTGTATTGGTTGAGCACTTAATTTTGAGAAATTTGACATTTAGTTTTTAATTTTTTGATTTAATTTAGATTTACTATAATGTTTTGAAATTTTTAGGTTAATTATGAGCATCAATCTTAAGTTTGCTAAATGATAGGCCAAATGACCTTCAAATATAGTGAAATTTGAAACATATGTACATATATATGTGCTTCTAAACCACTAGGTGTCACCAAAGTCCACATAGTTTTCAAAATCAATCATCAAAGTTAACTGCATCTATAACTTTGGTGATTTGTTTCAAGAGCTATACTTACTAGATTTGGGTGAAATCAAAGGCTTACTTACCCTTGCATAAACATAAACACACCACATAAAAGTAAAAGAAAAAAATTATGTATTTGAATATTATGAATTTTCAAAATTATGGGTCAAATATTGACACATGACCTTAAGAATTCAAAGCTCACCATTACTAGAGAAAACTAGGGAATATAGATAACACACCCTAATATGATTTATAAAAATTTAAGATCCATTGGACCATTGGGTAATGAGAAAATTAGCTTGGATGCAAATATACTTTACCCAAAATCCAATGGTCAAAATAATATGAAATTAATATTTTGATAAATTTTGGCTCAAGACCACTCTAATAAGCCCAAGAATGTCAAAATATCAAAATTTGATGAGAAATTTTGGGTGAATTTTTGAACTTATGAGCATGTTTTGATAGTATTTAATGGATTTAATTCAATTTCAGCCAATGAACAATAACTTTAAATGCTCATAACTTCTTAAATACTAATCCAAATTAAATGAAAGTTTAAAAAATCTTCCCCAAACCTAGATGAAGAGTGGGATAGTGTTTGATCATTCTAAAAATCACTTTTAGGAAATACTTTTAAAGAGAAATTTTAGGCTTATTTTGAAAAAATACCTTGATTTAGACATTAGATTGATTTGATTTTTAATTCATTGGACTCCTACTAATGTACTCCTCAGCTTAATTTAAGACCTAAAACCTTATTTTCCATTAGATTGAAATATATTTGAAGATTATCACTTTCTCTCTATCCTCTCCTCTCTCTCTCTCTCTCTCTCTCTCTCTCTCTCTCTCTCTCTCTCTCTCTCTCTCTCTCTCTCTCTCTCTCTCTCTCTCTCTCTCTCTCTCTCTCTCTCTCTCTCTCTCTCTCTCTCTCTCTTCTCAAATAAGGGTTTTGGAAGCTAGGGAAGGATGGGAGAAGACTTGTGAAGGCTTAGGGGAGTGTTTGAAGATCTGGAGAAAAAAAAAGAGGTCTTAAAATGCTTTGGACTATGAAAGATGCTTGAACGGGTCATTTGATCCATTTCACCTAACCCAAGCTTTTGAGCCAACACCCAATGCTAGGATTTCTTTGTTGTCCTCTTTGATGCTTGCTACATTGATGGGGCTTTTTAGAGCATATTTGTTGGTTAAGTGAAGGATAATGCATGGATAAGTGTTGTGGAAAGGGTTTTATGGCATATTATACACATGTGGTCACATAGGGATGTTTTAGATTAAACCAAAACTTAAAAATGAACTAAGAGGTGATGAGGATGAAACTGCAATCCGTTTAAGCTTGCCGAATAGATTGGTGTGGAGGGATTTCTAAAATTTGGCAAATCTAACCATATAAGTATTTTTGTGGAATTGATCATGTTGATTTTACAAACTTGGTTAAGTAATCTAGGATGGATCCAAAGAAACTTCAAGAGGATATTTGCAAGAATTTTGAAGGATTTGGTTGCATGGATGCAAAATTTACATTTTTAAAGTGTGTATATGAGAAATTTAATCAATTTAGGTGAGTTTACTAAGTCAACTCACCAAGAATTGACTCACTTGTCAACTCACCATTAATTGACTCACAAATGGCTTGGGCTCATTAAAGGCATACAATTAAGTAAAATTAGGTGATATGAAGAATTAATTTGATTAAAATCATTAAAAGTTGACTTTTTGAATTTTAAAGGCTAATTTAGTCAATAAGGCTTAACGAAAGCTTGGAGTTAGGCTCAATGCACACCATTCTGTTTGAATAGTTGTTATTTGAATGATTTATATTTGTGCAACTTATGTAGTTTTGATGATTCCAAACATTATTGTTCAGATGTATAGTTATCTCCTAACAATTTTAGAAGATTTGCATTTGCTCTTGTGTGTACTAACATTTCAGGAAAATCAGACTCCAGACTACGAAAACTTCAAATCAAATTTAACATGAGATATTTTGTTTATTTGAAGTTTGCCTTTTCTTTGAATTAATTTTGAAAGGGAGTGATTGTAATTGAGTGAATAAAATCTCACACACACAAATAAGGAGATCTTAAAATTCTATACTGATCGTACAGGACGATATTTATCGTATTGGACGATCTGTCAGTTATCTCCTATAGAGCACTTGGAACGAATAGGAACTTGCTTGAAAAATTTTTCTAACTCTTATTCGTCCAGGACGAATTTTATTATCGTCCCGGACGATGGGTTCTCTGTAAAATTTTCGTCCAGATGAATTTTATCATCGTACGAGGCGACCAGTCCTCTGGAAAATTTTCGTCCAGACGAAAATAAATATCGTACCGGACGATCAGCTCTCTGGAATATTTTCGTCCAGACGAAAACAAATTATCGTCCGTGGTGATTGGTGCTCTGGAAAATTTTTGTCCAGACGAAATAAATAATCGTCCAGGACGATCGGCTCTCTGGAAAATTTTCGTCCAGACGAACATATTTTCGTCCAAACGATGAACCGACTTAGAACAGTTTTCAGCAGTTTCTAGAACCGACCTTGTAATAACCGTTCGTACTGGACGAACCTAGTTCGTACAGGACGATCAGCTGTACGAAGTCATTTCATACACATATACAAATTGGGTCGTTTCAGATCGTTTAAGTAAAATCGTCCAGGACGATCCAAGATCGTACAGGACGATCCACTGTGTACAGAATTGAAAACTTGCAGTTTTTGGGCAGTTTTTCATGTCTTTTGTATAAATAGTCCAAATTAGACTGCCACCCAATCTTTTTGTCATTTGATCTTCGTGCCTCTTGAGAGAATAGCCAAGGAGAGAGTGGAAGAGAGCATTCAAAGGAGGATTCCTACCACTGGAGCGAGAAGGCTTCACTTGGATTACTAAGGTAAGAGTCTCTACTTGTGAAATTAGATTTCTTCACTCTTTTCCTTCTTCCTTCTAGATTCTTGTGAGAAGATCAGTCAAGGAGATCCGGTTCTCTGCTGACACTTGGAAAGTGTGAACAGACGAAGGGTTCTCTGCCCACACTAGGAGAGTGTAAAAGGACGAAGGTTCTCTGCCTACACTTGGAGAGTGTGAACAGCCGTAGGGTTCTCTGCCCACACTAGGAGAGTGTAAAAGGATGACGGTTCTCTGCCAGCACTGTGGATTGTGTAAAAGGACGACGGTTCTCTGCCGCACCGGGTAGTGGTGAAAAGAGTGTTTTGTACAAGCTTCTCCGCCTTGCTGTGGCTGCTAAAGGAGAGTCACTTTGTGGTATTAGTGCAATACTCAGTGAGTGCCTCTGAGGAGTGGATGTAGGTCTGGTTATAGACCGAACCACTATAAATCTGGTGTCATTTACTTTATTGCTTTTACATTTCCGCACTTTAAATTTCAGTTTTAACAACTCTGTGGTTGAAAAACATTTTTCTACAAACTTTAAAAGAAAATTTTATTTCGGTTCAACTTTATCATTAAGATGGTTTAAAATTTTTAAAACTACCAATTCACCCCCCTCTTGGTAGCCGTGGGACATTTACTTAGGCTTAACAACCTAATTACTGGACTCAACAAGTGGTATCAGATCATTGTTTCAAAATCATAAGTTTGAACTACTTTTTGATTAACGTAGATGGCTACATTTGGAAACCGAAACACACCTGAGGGTTACTCTATCACTAGACCTCCACTGTTTGACAATATTCCTTTTGATTTTTGGAAAACATGCATGTCTACTTTCTTACAGTCACTTGATTATCGCATGTGGATGCTAGTCCAGGAAGGTTACACAAAACCAACTAGATTAGTTGATGGAATTAGATTAGAAACACCTTATGCAGATTGGACTATAGAAGAACGTGACTTAGCACCATTAAATGCAAAATGTTTAAATAGTTTCTTTTGTGCTTTAAAATCTGAAGACTACATGCGAGTTTCCACTTGTAAAAGCGGAAAAGAAATATAGATAGACTTTGTATTACTTATGAAGGGACAAATGAGGTTAAGCAATCAAGACTCAATATCTTGTTACATGACTACGAATTATTTCGCATGAAACCTAATGAATCTATATCTGACATGTACACAAGATTCACTCAAATTGTCACCTCTTTGCATGCACTTGGTAGGGAATTAACAAATGCTGAAATGGTTAATAAGATTCTTCATTGTTTACCTACTGCATATGATGCTAAAATTACTGCAATTACAGAGTCTAAAGATCTGAACATTTATTCAATTGACAATCTTCTTGGTTCACTCATTGCTTACGAGTAAGGAGTAAGTCAAAGAAAGATTGATGCAGGTGAACCAAGAAAGGACAAGAATATTGCACTAAATGTGGAAGAGTCAGAAAGTGAACACTCACAACCTGAGGATGAAGACGATATTGCACTGATGACTAGACAATTCAGAAGCTTTTTAAAGAGGAAGCAGAAGAGACGCCAGCAATGGAATAGAGGTAAGTATAACAGAAATGGCAAGGTTTCTAATGAAGTGATTTGTTATGAATGCAGGAAACCAGGTCATATAAAGACTGATTGTCCAAAACTGAAAGCCACTCCTAGCAAGGAGAAGGTAGAGGAGAAACCAATGGTAAAGAAGGGCAAGAAAAAGTTTCAAAAGGCTTTTTTGGGTGGACTCAGCTTCAGACTCATCCGAGACTGAAAAAGAAGAAGAAGTCACCAACCTTTGCTTTATGGCAGATAAATCTGAACAATCAGATCAAGAAGAGGAATACTCTCACACAAGACCTCGTGAGAGTATATGGTACCTGGACAGCGGATGTTCTAAGCACATGACTGGAGATACTGCTCAATTCATAACGCTGGAAGCCAGGAGTGGAGGCAAGGTTACACTTGGAGATAATACCACAAAAAAAGTGGTTGGATCAGGTATGATTGGAAATTTGAAAAACTTTTTCATAGACAATGTTTTATTAGTTGAAGGCTTAAAACATAATTTGCTTAGCATAAGTTAGCTATGTGATAAGGGCTATAATGTAAAATTTTTACCTACTAGCTGCATAATTAGCCTAAATGGGAAAATTGTTTTAAATGGAAAAAGGGTGAACAATGTCTACATGCTAGATTTAAATTGTATTCAATCTCCTACTGCTTTTTGTTTGAAAACTATTTCTGATGAATCATGGCTTTGGCATAGGAGACTTTGTCATTCTAGTATGAAAAATCTTAGAAAAATTACCCAAAAGAATTTGGTGAGAGGAATACCTAAACTAGACTTTACTAAGGACCATCTGTGTGATGCATGTCAACTAGGAAAACAAGTGAAGTCCTCTTTTAAGTCCAATAAAGATCTTAGGACCAGTAAACCATTAGAAATTCTTCACATGGATCTTTTTGGACCTGTAAGCACGGTAAGTCTAGGAGGAAAGGTATATGGATTTGTTATAGTAGATGATTTTTCAAGATTCACCTGGGTTAAATTTCTTTTTCATAAGAGTGAATCATTTGAGGAATTCAGAAATTTTTCAACTTGGATACAAAGAAAACTAGGATGTGAAATAATTTCTATACAAAGTGATCATGGAGGAGAATTTGAAAATGAAAGATTTGAAGATTTCTGTAAAGAAAAGGGGATTGATCACAATTTTTCTGCACCTAGAACTCCTCAACAAAATGGAGTAGTTGAAAGAAAGAACAGAACATTAATAGAAGCCGCCCGAGCAATGTTAGCAGAATACTCGCTTCCTAGATATTTTTGGGCTGAGGCGGTTAGCACTGCATGCTATGTTCTGAATAGGGTGAATGTGAGATCAAATTTGAATAAAACACCCTATGAGTTGCTAAAAGGTAGAACACCAAATTTGTCTCATTTGCATGTATTTGGTTGCAAGGTGTTCATACATAATAATGGAAAATCTGCCTTAGGAAAATTTGATCCAAAATCAGATGAAGGAATTTTTGTTGGATATTCAAGTGTTGGAAAATCTTATAGAGTATTCAACAAAAGAACTTTAGTCATTGAAGAAACCACACATGTTGTTTTTGATGAAAATGGAAACATGGAAGAGCCAAAAGTTGTTGAAGAAGAAATTGAAGAAAACTCCCAAAAGATTGATAGATTAAATTTGGAAGAAAATGTGGAAGAAAATTTAGAAAGAGAAGACCCTTTGCCTAGAGATTTGAGATTTTCTAAAAACCATCCAAAGGAATTGATTATAGGTGAACCAAGTGAGGGTGTTAGAACTAGGCGTGGATTAAACAAGGAAGTCAATCATTCAGCCTTTATTTCAACTATTGAACCCACTAACATTGATCAAGCACTTTCAGATGAATTTTGGATATTGGCCATGCAAGAAGAGTTAAATCAATTTGTAAGAAATAAAGTTTGGGAACTAACTACAAGGCCAAAAGATCAAAGTGTTGTTGGAACCAAGTGGGTGTTCAAAAATAAAATGAATGACTCAGGAGTAGTCATTAGAAATAAGGCTAGATTAGTAGCTAAGGGGTATAATCAAATTGAAGGAATTGATTTTGAGGAAACTTTTGCCCCTGTAGCTAGACTTGAAGCAATTAGGGTTTTACTAGCCTTTGCCTGTTTTAAAGGTTTTAAATTATTTCAAATGGATGTCAAAAGTGCCTTTTTAAATGGGGTAATTGAGGAAGATGTTTTTGTAGAACAACCTCCAGGTTTTGAAAATTCTAAATTTCCAAATCATGTTTTCAAATTAAAAAAGGCATTATATGGATTGAAACAGGCACCTAGGGCTTGGTATGAGAGGTTAAGCACCTTCCTACTTGAAAGATCTTTTGAAAAAGGAAGTGTGGATACAACTCTCTTTTTAAGGAAAATTGGAAAGGATATACTTATTGTTCAAATTTATGTGGATGACATCATCTTTGGATCTTCAAATAAACATCTTTGTGATGATTTTTCTAAAACAATGAGTAGTGAATTTGAAATGAGTCTAATGGGAGATTTAAATTACTTTCTAGGATTTAGCATTAAGCAACTTGAGGAAGGTACTTTTCTTAGTCAAACCAAATATATTAAGGACATCCTCAAAAAATATGAAATGGACAATGCTAAACCTGTTAGTACACCAATGAGTTCTTCAGTTCAGTTGGATAAAGACCTTAAGGGAAAATCTGTTGATCAAAAGAAATTTAGAGGGATAATTGGATCTTTACTTTACTTGACTGCTAGCCGACCAGATATTATGTTTAGTGTTTGCTTATGTGCTAGATTTCAATCAGATCCAAAAGAATCACATTTGACAGCAGTAAAAAGGATTTTAAGATATCTACTAGGAACTCAAAACTTAGGAATTTGGTATCCTAAGTTTAGCTCTTCATTTGAAATTATTGGTTACTCAGATTCTGACTTTGCAGGCTGTAGAGTGGATAGGAAAAGCACTTCTGGAACATGTCAATTATTTGGAAATTCATTAGTTTCATGGTCTAGTAGAAAACAAAATTCAGTGGCACTATCTACTGCAGAAGCAGAATACATTGCATTAGGAAGTTGTGTGGCACAAGTACTTTGGTTAAAACAACAGTTGATTGACTTAGGATTAACTATAGGCACTATTCCAATTTATTGTGACAATACTAGTGCTATTTGCATTTCCAAAAATCCTATTCAACATTCTAGAACCAAACACATTGATATAAGGCATCATTTCATAAGGGATCATGTATCCAAAGGAGAAATTGAACTCATACATGTTTCAACTGAAAATCAACTTGCAGACATTTTTATAAAACCTTTAGCCTTTGATACCTTCAGTACTTTAAGAACAAGGCTTGGTGTTATTGATTTGAATGCTTAACCAAAATGTCTTTGCAACATTGATACTTGTTGTGTTTTGTTTTTTTTGTGATTTTGTGAATTTTGTGTGTTTTTGAATGAATTGTTTTTGGATTTATGATTTTGTTTTATATTTTCGGTGTTTTTTGAATGTTTTTGTTAATTTAAAAAAAAAATCAAAATTAAATTTTTTTTTGGAGGACATCGTCCAGGACGAAATTATTTTCGTACGGGACGATGTGTGAAGGAACAGTTTGCGCGAATTTAAACCGTTTTGAGAGCAGTTTTTAATTGGATCGTCTGTACGATATGTGATCGTCCAGGACGAATTTTTTTTCTCTCAAACGTCAGGACGATAGAATGCAGCGGTTGAGTGGATAAGACAGTTTTTAATACGAACTTCGTCAGTACGAAATTTTTTCGTCTGTACGAACATGTGTCGGTTCATTGTAGGGGACGGTTTTCAAGAGTCATTAAAACGATTCACTTTTTGATCGTCTGTACGAAATTTTTTCATCTGTACGATCGGTCAAGTCAAAAAGCCTGTACGAAGGGACGCATCGTAAGTTGTGTTGAATACGAAAAGCCGTTACATTTTGGACGAATTGGATCGTCTGTACGAAATTACTTCGTCCAGACGAACGATAATTTTTCGTCCAGGATGAACGTATCGTTTTTCTTTAAATATGAAGGCTTTCAAACTTGACAATCACACTTTCAAACTTCTTTTTCAATCCCTTTCTACATCAAATCAACAATGGCCTCCTCTAGCAAAAGACAAAAGGTTTTGGTGAGGAAATCAAATAGGAATGCCCCAGACAACTTTCTTTCCAAGGCAAATGAGGAATCTTTTCCTCGTTTTGCATCTGCAAAAATCACTCCGTCTCGCATTCTTATCCAAACAGAGTTGAAATTTCGGGTATTGCACCTCTTCGCCTCAACCCAATTTCAGTTCATTCTTTCTCTCGTCCACTTCTACAATAAGCAAACCTACCACTACTTTCTAGCCAACATGAGTTTCAATTCTGACCACTCTATCATTAGTTCTTTTGTTTTTTAAGAAAAAAGTTGAGATCACCAAGCACGACCTTGGTGCATTTTTAAACTTAAGAACTGAGGGATATAGAGCCCACACCCTAATGTCAGAAACCTCCTTCAAATGGTTTCAAATCAATAGGGTAATTAGAGAAAATGCGATTGACAATCATGTTGCTAGAGTCTCCGGTATGACCCAAGATGCCCGAATCATCCAGCATATCCTTAGATCCTCAATTATTCCTAAAGCTGGTGATAGGATTAACATTACTCCTCTCCTTTCTTGTCTAACTTTTTAATCATGCAAAGACATCCTATTGATGAAGCCCAACTCATCATAGATCATATCTATGGGCTTTCAGAAATAGGACATGCTGATCAGAAGAGGAAGAAGAACATTTCATTAGGGCACTTAATTACTTATATTTTGGAAAAGAAGTACAATATAGTGCATCCTGATGAAGAATATGAAGAGCCAGTTTACTATAATGATGTATCATTCAGATTGCTCTTCAAGGAGGAAAAAGAAAAAGCACATGCTAGTGCTTCAGAAGAAGAAGAAGAAGAAGGAGTGCAAGCTTCTGCTTCTCAATCAGATTACCAGAATCTGATTGAGAGATTTGATAGACTAGAGACTCACATTGATCAAAGATTTGATCAATTTGACGCTCAACTTACGCAGCAGCAACAAGACATTGGTAACATTAAAGATGAAGTTCATGAAATTAATACCAATGTCATGTTGATGGCCTCCTACTTCAACCTCTTTGGCGGCATTCCTCCTCCTCCTCCAGAACAGTAGAATTGTTTTTTATGTGTGTCTGTTGTATTTTTTTTGTTTTGTTTTTGTTTGTTTTGTTTTTATCTTATCTGTGTTATTGTGATTGTTTTTATGTTTTTAAGTTAAATGTATTTTTTTTTATGTGTAATCCGTTCCTTTAATTTTAATGAAAGTTTGTTTCTATTAGATTTGTTTTGAAATGTGGTTAATGTTGGTGAATTTCATTACTATCATTTAATCTACATAGTGCTTAAATTCGATTGTAATTTGAGATTATCTATATTAGAAAATCTAGACTTTCTAAATTTATAATTTGTTTATAACTTGTTGTAATTAGAACTTTTAAATTCATGTCTATTCATTTGGACTACATAAAAGTTAATATTATTATTGCAATTTTGATGATTTCTTATTTTGTATTTCTATGCTCAAATGATATTTATGCACCTAGAAATATTTGAAATTTTAGATTATAGATTTTGGAAAGAATTGGTCAAATTACTCTTGAACATTGTACAAATGTACAAAAATCAAAAGGAATTCGAAAAAAAATTTGCAAAGTGAAAAAGAGGCACAAAATAAGACCAACCAAAGAAAAATACACAAAAATGTGCTCCAAAACTTTGAAAAGATGCGCAAAGCGCCACATGAGGTAATTCTCTTCTTTCCAAATTCATTCAATCTCTTAATTCAAATTGATCTTATGTTCATTTATATTCTATTGAACTTTGAAATATAGAATTTTTTTTACATCTCTCTTGTAATGATCTTCAATTGTCAAATGTCTAAATTGAATCATGTCTTTGATAAATTCTTCTTACTTACAATGTTATATCATTTCTTAAATTTTATGAATTTCTATGATTCACCTAATATCTTTAGTTTAAAATTGCATATCCTATGTCAAATCACAATTTAGATTAAATTTTAAAAATGAATTTCATATAATTATTTACATTTCTTGTCTTTTTCTTCTTCACTTTTTGTTGTTGTCAAAAAGGGGGAGAAATTATTATGTTTGTGTTTTGTGTTTTTGTGGTTTGTGTTTTCTATTTTTTATTGTTCTGTTTACAATTTTTTTTTGTTTGTGTTAAAAAATTTGAAAAACAAAAATATTGTTCTTTAATGCCTCCTTATTTTAATGTACTCATAAATTCAGGGGGAGTTTAGGAGATAAGAGATTTGTTTTAACTTGAAACCATACTAATAATAATTGTTTTGCCATCATCAAAAAGGGGGAGATTGTTTGAATAGTTGCTATTTGAATGATTTATATTTGTGCAACTTATGTAGTTTTGATGATTCCAAACATTATTGTTCAGATGTATAGTTATCTCCTAACAATTTTAGAAGATTTGCATTTGCTCTTGTGTGTACTAACATTTCAGGAAAATCAGACTCCAGACTATGAAAACTTCAAATCAAATTCAACATGAGATATTTTGTTTATTTGAAGTTTGCCTTTTCTTTAAATTAATTTTGAAAGGGAGTGATTGTAATTGAGTGAATAAAATCTCACACACACAAATAAGGAGATCTTAAAATTTTATACTGATCGTACAGGACGATATTTATCGTACTGGACGATCTGTCAGTTATCTCCTATAGAGCACTTGGAACGAATAGGAACTTGCTTGAAAAATTTTTCTAAGTCCTATTCGTCCAGGACGAATTTTATTATCGTCCCGGACGATGGGTTCTCTGTAAAATTTTCGTCCAGACGAATTTTATCATCGTACGAGGCGACCAGTCCTCTGGAAAATTTTCGTCCAGACGAAAATAAATATCGTACCGGACGATCAGCTCTCTAGAATATTTTCGTCCAGACGAAAACAAATTATCGTCCGCAGCGATTGGTGCTCTGGAAAATTTTTGTCCAGACGAAATAAATAATCGTCCAGGACGATCGGATCTCTGGAAAATTTTCGTCCAGACGAACATATTTTCGTCCAAACGATGAACCGACTTAGAACAGTTTTCAGCAGTTTCTAGAACCGACCTTGTAATAACCGTTCGTACTGGACGAACCTAGTTCGTACAGGACGATCAGCTGTACGAAGTTATTTCGTACACATATACAAATTGGGTCGTTTCATATCGTTTAAGTAAAATCATCCAGGACGATCCAGGATCGTACAGGACGATCCACTGTGTACAGAATTGAAAACTTGCAGTTTTTGGGCGGTTTTTCATGTCTTTTGTATAAATAGTCCAAATTAGACTGCCACCCAATCTTTTTGTCATTTGATCTTCGTGCCTCTTGAGAGAATAGCCAAGGAGATAGTGGAAGAGAGCATTCAAAGGAGGATTCCTACCACTGGAGCGAGAAGGATTCACTTGGATTACTAAGGTAAGAGTCTCTACTTGTGAAATTGGATTTCTTCACTCTTTTCCTTCTTCCTTCTAGATTCTTGTGAGAAGATCAGTCAAGGAGATCCGGTTCTCTGCCGACACTTGGAAAGTGTGAATAGACGAAGGGTTCTCTGCCCACACTAGGTGAGTGTAAAAGGACGAAGGTTCTCTGCCTACACTTGGAGAGTGTGAACAGCCGTAGGGTTCTCTGCCCACACTAGGAGAGTGTAAAAGGACGACGGTTCTCTGCCAGCACTGTGGATTGTGTAAAAGGACGACGGTTCTCTGCCGCACCGGGTAGTGGTGAAAAGAGTGTTTTGTACAGGCTTCTCCGCCTTGCTGTGGGTGCTAAAGGAGAGTCACTTTGTGGTATTAGTGCAATACTCAGAGGGTGCCTCTGAGGAGTGGATGTAGGTCTGGTTATAGACCGAACCACTATAAATTTGGTGTCATTTACTTTATTGCTTTTACGTTTCCGCACTTTAAATTTCAATTTTAACAACTCTGTGGTTGAAAAATATTTTTCTACAAACTTTAAAAGAAAATTTTATTTCGGTTCAACTTTATCATTAAGAGGGTTTAAAATTTTTAAAACTACCAATTCACCCCCCTCTTGGTAGCCGTGGGACATTTACTTAGGCTTAACAACCTAATTACTGGACTCAACACATTCCATATATGTGATGTGTTGGAGGAGGTTTTAATGATTGGTTTAATTAGGCCTTTTTGAATTTTAAGGAAAATTTTGTTTTAACTTATTTAATACTTTAAGGGTTATCAAGGTTTTGTAGTCAACCATGGCCCGCCAAGGGTCAATGTTGGTTCAATGCATCATGACAAAGATTATGAACAATTCTAAGAGTTTTGGAGAGGTTTCCAAGGTGATTTTCTATAAGATGTAAAGACAAGTGGCATATGCTATAAATATTTAAAGGTTTTATAGCCTTTGGAAATGAATTTCATTTTGGGGTTTATGAGGCTTGGAATGCCTCCAAAATGTTTTGCTAACCCTGTTGCAAATCTGAGTTTATGTATTAGACTTTTGATGATAGCAAACATTCATGATTTTCTATGACTACTTTACCTACTAACTTTTTAGGTCCACAAGATCGAATGCAACTCAAGCTAGCTCAAGATCGGGTAGATTTAGGTTGAGTCAAGTCTGTATTTTTTTCTTTCTTGAGTCAATTGTAAAAGTGGTTCCTGATGCTAAGTAACTTTACACACACACACACTTGAGGGTTTTTTTTAAGTTTTTCTATTTTGAGTATATCGGCCTGGATGATGTTAATATCGGCTAGGATGATTCAACTAAAATAGAAACCCTAATTAGGGCATCCTTGTTAAGCAGCCATCATTAAGCAAATCGTCCTAGACGATACGTGTATTGGTCAAGATAATAGGCTCAAATCAGAAAGAATCAGCCGCCATGATCAATTTAGATATTCTTTAGTTTAAATTATTGGCATGGATGATCTCCATATTGGCCTGGATGATACAACACAATTATGCCTAAATTAACCTGATTGATACGATCACATCTGTCGGGTGGATCGCAGAATCTGCCAAGACGATGAGCTGGATTATTGACATCGGCCATAATCTATTCAGGGCGATGTTCAGGATGATTGTACTCGAATTTGAACTAATCATCCAGGATGATATTGTATTGGCCTAGACGATGTAACCAATTTTCTTCTGATCGTCCTGATTCATTCCAGATGATTGAGCTTATTTAGTACTGATCGGCTAGGACGATATCCCTATCATCCTAGATGATAATATCGATTCTTAAAATTTTATTTAAAGGACCCAAATTTTCTCATGCAAAAATACCTTGAGTGCTGCTATCTTGATCTGAGAGAGCCTTGGGAGAGGGAGAGGGAGAGAGAGAGAGAGAGAGAGAGAGAGAGAGAGAGAGAGAGAGAGAGAGAGAGAGAGAGAGAGAGAGAGAGAGAGAGAGAGAGAGAGAGAAACTTGTGAGGGGGAGTTTGTGAGAGGGTTCACAAAGGTTGCTCCAAGCAAGGTTACAATTCATCGTCTCTATTTTTCGTCCATCCTTGGAAGGTTCTTGGAAGGTCTACTTCTGCAAAGGTCTGGGTTCTCTGCCCGCTTCAGGAGGAAGAAAAATGAGTCGGTTCTTTGCCGCACCAGGGTTGGTGAAAAGGAGCCTTTTGTAAAGGCTTCTCCGCCTAACTGTGGGAGCTAAAAGAGAGACACTTACTTAGTGCAATACTCGAAGGGTGCCTCCGACGAGTGGACGTAGGTCAAGGATTGACTGAACCACTATAAATCAGGTGTGATCTTTCTATGTTTTGCTTCCTCATTTATTTATTTTTGCACTCTAATTTATGTGGTGATTTTGTTTTTAATTTTGCGCTTTCCATAAAGAAATTTTTTTAAAATACCAATTAACCCCCCCCCCCCCTCTCGGTTAGCCTCGGGATAGTTCTTAAGGGCTTAACATCCCTAACAAACTTTCAAGTGGTATTAGAGTGGGATTCATAAAAACTAAGTTTGAAAACTTTTTGAATTCTTATCCATGGCTAACAACGGTAATCATAATACTGTGGAAGGGTACTCTATTACACAACCACGTTTGTTTGATAATATCCCTTTTAATTTTTGGAGAACTTGCATGTCTATGTTTTTACAATCAATTGATTATCGCATGTGAATACTTGTTAAAGATGGTTATACACCTCCAACTCGAAAATTGAATGGCGTTAATGTTCCACTTCCTTTTACTGAATGGACTCTAGATGATAGGGATTTAGCACAATTAAATGCAAAATGTTTGAACTATTTTTCCTGTGCTTTGAAATCGGAAGATTACATGCGTGTTTCCACTTGCACTACTGGTTAAGAAATTTGGGATAAATTGTGTATCACCTATAAAGGTACTAATGAAGTCAAGCAATCTTGGTTGAATATTCTCTTACATGATTACAAACTTTTTTGTATGAGACCTCATGAATCAATTTCTGATATATATAAGACATTTACTTAGATTGTTATTTCTTTGCATGTCTTAAGAAGAGAACTTACTAACTATAAAAAAGTAAACAAAATTTTAAGATGTTTGCCATCCTCTTTTGATGCAAAAATTACTACAATATCTGAATCTAAAGATTTAAATACATATTCGATCGATAACTTACTTGGTTCACTCATTGCTTACGAGCAAGGGGTGAGCCAAAGAAATCTTGATGCATGTGAGAAAAAGAAGGAGAAAAATATAGCACTGAAGGCCAATGAAATAAATTCAAATTCTTCTGGGTTTGAAAGTGATGAAGTTTCCTTCATCACTAGGCAATTCAAAAACTTTCTAAAGAAAAGTCACAAGCATCATCAGAATTGGAGAAATGATAAGGATAACAAAAATTTTAAAGGGACTTCTGATGTTGTTTGTTTTGAATGCAGGAAGCCTGGTCATGTCAGAGCTGATTGTCCTACACTTCAGGATCACTCAAGCAAAGAAAAGAATGAGGAGAAACCTAAGCTCATAAAAGATAAGAAGTGAACCCAAAAAGCTTTATGGGCATGGTCTGCATCTGACTCATCTGAGACTGAACCTGAAGAGGAGACAACAAACTTGTGCTTAATGGCTGATGATTTTGAATAATCTGACCAAGAAGAGGTATACCAACCAACCTATGACCAATTGCTTGAAATATATGAGAAAATCCATGCATCATATAGAAAACTTAAGAAAACTCACGCTAGTTTGAAATTGGAGTTTTTGAATTTACAAAAAGAGCATAAAATTTTAAAAAAAATATCACTTTCAAATTGATAGCAATCACATGTCTCTACTTGATGAATTTGATGATTTAAATAAAAAGCATTCTGAATTAATAATTGAGCATGATTATTTGAAAGCTTCCTACATCTCACTCGAATCTGATTTTAAAGCTTCTACTAATGAATATGTGCATAAAATGCACTATTTGGAAATTGATTTAGAAAATGCTCACTTGAGGTTTAAAAACTGAATTGGATGCATGTAAGAAAAATTGGATGACACCCACATTTGATCCAAAGACAATAACTAGGAAGAGGCATTATAACCCAAATCGATTAAGAAATCCTTTTCCTGGAGTGAGATGTTTTTTATGTGGCATGTTAGGACACATAACACATACTTAAACCATTCATCGTAGTACACATTGGGTATGGAGACCCAAATTGCATAATTCATTGCATAACACTCATGCATCACATTCTTCTTTTCATAACAAGGAACCCAAACCTGTTTGGGTTCCTAAATCTGACATTTGATGATTTACAGGTGTGCTCTCACCAAAGACCTCGTGAGAGCATATTGTACTTGGACTGCGGAGGCTCATGACTCTTAATTGCTTATGCTGCTTAATTAAAATTGAGTTGCATGATTTTCTGATCAATTCTTTACTTTTTATTTAGTTTGTTTCTTTCTCTACTTTTTGTCATTTTTACTTTTGTTGATTTAGCACGTTTCTTTTTGGATCATCGATAATTTGATATTTTCTCCTTATTTTTATTTTTTGGAGATTTATAGTCAATGTTTTAACAACTCTAAATCAGTTAAAGGGTAAAAAATACCGTTGATTGCGTCTCTTTCTCTAACCTATTTTGGTAGTAAAAATTTCTTTTCTAACCAAAAGTATATCTCATATTAACAACTGGATTTTACAATTGAGATCTTTTCTTCCTTGCTATAGTAATCTAGCTTATACTATAATAATAAAAAATTTATGTTACTTCAAGATTTCTCGTTATCATGTCAATGCATCTCTCACATGACTTTTGATTCTGTTTTATGGATTAGTCTTCCCTATATTAGAGAGTGAGTTTTTCTTCTCTAATATCTGGAAGATATACTTACAACTAAGAATATTTAAGAATTTTTGAAAAAGAATCTAGCTTCCAAAAAAATGAAAAAAAAAAGTGGCCAATGATGCCAAAAACAAAAGATGTGCAATGACAAAAATTGAATATATATATATATATATATATATATACACACACACACACACACACACACACACAAAGTGTATCAAAAATCAAAAGATGGGCAAAGTGTGCCATTCAATGGACACGAGGCATAAAATGAGCCCATAAAAAAGCCAGCTATCTTCCTTTCCTCCAACTCTTAAAACTTAGAAGATTTCATGTATCACTTGAGACTTTCAAAGACTTGGTTTCGAATTTCGTGATTGTAGCAAACTACATTGATATATTATTCTATAAGATATTTTTCTAAAACCAAGTCTTGATCGGATCTCTTTTTCTTATCCAAATGTTTTTTCTAAGTTAGGCCTTTTGAGTTCAAAAGAAGATTTTACCCTAAAAGAAGTCCGAGCTTAGGGGTAACATGATCGAATTTTTATCGATTTTTAGATTTTTGAAGTTGTTAACCCATTAACTTACAAATTTTTAAAATCAATCACATGGAGATTATATCATATTCATGCCTTGATTAAAAAAAATGTTTTTGCTTTTATTTTATCGTTGTTATTTTTTTTTTTTTTTGGTTTTTGGGCCTTCACTGATCATCTCCATCCCTCCTTTGATTTCAAATTTTTTGTCACATCGTCCTGGCCGATGTTTATATTGTCCTGGACAATCGGCTTTTCGTGCTTCAAAAACTCCATCTACTGAATATTCTGACTTTTTTACTATAATCATCCTAGATGATCCTTTATCTTCTTGGACGATATGATCGAACTCCACTACAATCATCTTAATCGTTCAGGCTGAAACTTTTTTCATCTTGGACGATGTGTTTATGGGTTATCGTCCCATCCGATACACTTGTCGTCTTGGACGATACACGTGTAAGTATATTTAAAATCTTTAAAATTGCCCGGGGCGATCCATTTTTGGACAATCATCCAGAACGATCCACTATTCGTCCTGAGCGATACACGTGGCACATGATTTAAAACATTTTAAATTCAGTCGGTACCATCCATTATTAAGCATCGTCCTGGACGATCCACCTAATTGGCCCGGACGATCTACTTTTTCAATGGTCGTCCGGCCTAACTCCTCGGGACGATCATCTATGTCTAATCATCCTGGCCGATGTCTGATCGGCCCGGACGGTCGGACCGCCTTTTTGACCAATCAGACTGTTCATAATAATTGCACCGGATCGTACTGGATGATCCTGTGATCGGCCTGGATGATCCGGCCGATCCCTTAAATTCAGAGCAATCTAGCCATTATTTCTCACTTCAATCTTCTCCTATCTTGTTTACTTACTGTTTATTTGCTAATGGCTGGCGAAAAGCGTGTTCGTCAGATGTCTGGCAGCTCCTCAAGGGGCACACTGGACCCTCATTTTTGGGAGGCAGACGATCAGGCTTCCTACCATCGTTACAAGGAGTGCGGCATTTCTCTCTCCCGAACAATCAATCCAGCCTATCTTTCTTATCCGGTACTGGATCTTTTCACCCACACTTCTCTTTACTTTATTCTCACCCTCGCAGTCCCCTTTAATTCTGAACATCTTTTTGAATTCTATAAAAACCTTCGTATAAATTCTTCCTACACTGCTCTCACCTCTTATGTGAATCGACATTCTGTCGATATCACATATCTGGATTGTGCTGAACTGTTGCAGTTGTCCACCACTGGGGATAAAATGCATACCCTTGTCTCTGATCCTGACTTTGATTAGTCCATTATAAATCACTTTCTTTGCCACACCAACGTACACTTTCATGTTGGAGAGATTAGCTCTTTACTCAAAGATGTTAGGATAATCTAGGATGTCCTTCGCACTTCTGTTATTTCAAAAGCCGGGAACCGAGTTCACATCACTCCACTGCTTTCCCTTACTACCTTTTATATTCTGGCCCACAGAGAATTCAATGCCACAGACCTAATCTTTCACTACATCGAGCATTTGACTACCATTATAGATCTAGGTCATAGAAGAAAGCCCAATCTTGCTCTAGGTAACATCATTGCATATGTTCTAGAATCCAAATACAATCTTCAATATCCTGCTCCTCCCAACCATCTGCCACCTTTCTACTCAAACAATTCCTTCAATGCCCTTCACAGTACTCGTCTATACCCAAGAAATGGGAAAGCTCAAGGGGCAAAGCAAGAGGAGGCTCTCGCTCCCGCTCCTATTCTCGAACCTGTTCCTCTCTACCAGTACTCTCAGTTGGATCAGTTGGTGGAGAGATTTGGTCAATTGGAGACCCGCTTTTACACGTTCGTAGCACACCAGCAGTAGCAGCACGCTGACGATGTGGCCCGGTTCGATGCCTATGTTGCACACCAGCAGCAGCACGACCAAGACATGGCCTGGTTTGGGGCACAGTTTGCCACATTTTCCACTATCTTCTAGCAGCCACCACCACCACCATCTCCGTCTGATGATCAGGGGCCCTCATTTCTTTGATTTTCTTTGTGTTTTTCTAGTTTGTTTCTCTTCTAGTTTTAGTTTTAGTTTTATGTAGTTTATTTTTTAAATGTTTTTTTTTAGTTTCTATTATGTTTTTATCTGTGTTTTCCTCCTTTTTGTGATGTCAAAAGGGGGAGTAGTATGATGTATCTTGTACTTTGAATTCTAGAACATAGTGAATTTTTTTACTAAACTACCATAACTGTTTGAAATTTTATGGGTATATTTTCCATCATAAAAAAGAGGGAGATTATTGCAAATCTGAGTTTATGGATTAGACTTTTGATGATAGCAAACATTCATGATTTCCTACGACTGCTTTGCCTACTAACTTTTTAGGTCCTCAAGATCAAATGCAACTCAAGCCAACTCAAGATTGGGTAGATTTAGGTTGAGTCAAGTCTGTATTTTTCCTTTCTTGAATCAATTGTAAAAGTGGTTCCTGATGCAACGTAACCTTGCACACACACACTTGAGGAGTTTTTTGAGTTTTTCTATTTTGAGTACATCGGCCTGGATGATGTTAATATCGGCCAGGATGATTCAACTAAAAATAGAAATCCTAAATAGGGCATCCTAGTTAAACAGTCGTCATTAAGCAAATCATCCTAGACGATACGTGTATCGGCCAGGATGATAGGATCAAATCAGAAAGAATCAGCCACCATAATCAATTTAGATATTCTTTATTTTAAATTATTGGCCCAGATGATCTCCACATCGACCTAAATGATACAGCATAATTATGCCTAAATTAATCTGTTAAATATGGAAAGCAATTAAGGCTGATTGATATGATTACATCGGCCGGGCTGATCGCAGAATCGACCAGGATGATGATCTGGATGATTGACATCGACCAGAATCTATTCAGGGCGATGTTCAGGATGATTGTACTCGAATTTGAACTAATCATCCTGGACAATATTGTATTGGCCTGGACGATGTAACCAATTTTCTTCTGATCATCATGATTCGTCTCGGCTGATTGAGCTTATTTTATACTGATCGGACAGGATAATATCCCTATCATACTGGACAATAATGTCGATTATTGAAATTTTATTTAAAAGACCTAAATTTTCTCATGCAAAAGACTTTGAGTGCTACTGTCTTGACCTGAGAGAGCCTTGGGAGAGGAAGAGAGAGAGAGAGGAACTTGTGAGGGGGAGTTTGTGAGAGGGTTCACAAAGGTTGCTCCAAGCAAGGTTCCAAGTCATCATCTCCATTCTTCATCCTTTGTCCTTGGGAGGTTCTTGGGAGGTCTACTTCAGCAAAGGTCTGGGTTATCTGCATGCTTTAGGAGGAAGTAAAAGAAGTCGGTTCTCTGCCGCACCAGGGTTTGTGAAAAGGAGTTTATTGTAAAGGCTTCTCTGCCTAGCTGTGGGAGCTAAAGGAGAGACACTTATTTAGTGCAATACTCTGAGGGTACCTCCAAGGAGTGAACGTAGGTCAAGGATTGACCGAACCACTATAAATTTGGTGTGATCTTTCTATGTTTTGCTTCCACGTTTATTTATTTTTGCACTTTTATTTCTATGGTGATTTTGATTTTAATTTTGTGATTTACATAAATAAAATTTTTAAAAAACCAATTCACCCCCCCCCCCCCTCTCGGTTAGCCTCGGGATAGTTCTTAAGGGCTTAACATCCCTAACAAACTTTCAAACCCTAGTAAAATGCCTCATCAATATGCAACTAATAGATCATGAATCCAATATTATTTGATAGGGTTTTGAAGGATTTCAATTTCCCTAAAAACTAGTTTTTTACCACAATTTTGGGTTTAGATTTTAGCAATAGATTTTTGATCTTTGCTTTGGATTTGAATTTTTTATTTGGATTTAATTTTAGATTGTATTTTGATTTTATGATTCCTGACCGTGAAGAGTCTGTATAGGCAGTTAGACCTGTAGTAGTTGTCCCAACGTTATCCAAGAGGGGGGTTGAATTGGTTATTTTAAAATTCTTTAGAAATTTATGAAAACTATTTTATAAAATTTTTGTAAAAAGAAAATTTTCTACCACAAAAAATAAAATTATAGAAAAATAAAAATGGGGAAATGTAAAAAAAAACACAAAAATTTATAGTGGTTAGATTCAACAAGAACTACGTCCACTCCCTGAAGACTCCCTCTTCAGGTATTGCACTATTACCAAAGTGAATCTCCTTTTTCCCCCACAACAAGGCGAAGAAGCCTTTACAATTTTCCTCTCTTCCACCAATCCCTGGTGTGGCAGAGAACCGGCATCCTTTCACACCCACCTGGTATCGATAGAGAATCAGCATCCTTTTACACTCTCTTGGTGTCAGTAGAGAATTGACATCCTTTCAAACTCTCCAAGTGTTGGCAGAGAACTGGATCTTCTTCAAAGATCTTCCCTCGAGCATCTTCAAATAATTAAGGAAGAGATTTTCTACAAACACAAAGAGATTCTCACCTTTGAGTAACCTTGTGAACCCTTCACACTCTCAATTTATAAGAACTCTCTCTCAACACTCTTCCCGAATCACTCTCACACTTTTTCTCTCTGAAAAAATGAAGAAGCATTTGTCCAAATCAGTTCTAAGGACTTTATATAGGAAAAGCACAAAAAACCATCCAAAAATGGAATATTTCAATTTTGATCGTCCACGATCATGCAATACGATCGACGATCAAACGTACGAATAGTTCAACGTTTTCCTCATATGATCCTATAAGAAACATTTTTGTACATGCACATTGTAGAGTACAAACCATATATCATCCTTTACAATTAGTTCAAATTTCTTTAATGTCCAAATAGACAAAAATATTTGCATCAATTTCATACTCTGGACATCATCTATACGAACTCAAGTTCATCCCAGATGAACAATTAAAAAAAATTTACCTATTCATATGGATAAAAATGTTCGCATTAATTTTTTACTTTGGACATCATCTGTACGAACTCAAGATTATCCTGGATGAACAGTTCAAAAACTTTACCTATTCATATTGACAAAAAATGTTTGCAACAATTTTATACTATAGACATCATCTCTACGAACTCAAGATCATACAGGATGAATAGTTCCAAAAATTTACCTATTTGTATGCACAAAAAAGTTTGCAATAATTTCATACTCTAGACATAATATGTACGAAGGCAACTTCATATAGCATGAATAGTACTTTGAAATTTTTACGTCCAAGATTTGATTAACTTCTTGCTGGAGTAACTACCTGGAAAAATCGTCCTGTATGAACCAAAATTATACAGTACATGTTACAAATATGGATTCAAGGATTATAATTTTGTTGATAGAAAACATTTCTTACATCTCTGTTTTTCTATGATTGCCCTACCTGCTAATATTTCAGATCTACAAGGTCAATTGTAAATCAACTCAGCTCAAGATTGGGTAGATTAGGACTGAGTTAGTCTGTAAGTGTATGTCAAGTGTTTTACCTTTTCTTGAGTTAAATGCAACAAAGTGGGTACTGATGATAAGTAACCTTACACACACACACTTAGAGGAAAAAATTTTGTCTATTTTAGAGTTTTCTATTTTTGATAATATTATCCGAGACGATCCAAAATTGTCATAGACAATAGTTAAAAATATATACCCTAATTAGGGCACCCTGGTTAAGGCAACCGAATTAAGCAAATCATCCTAGACAATATTATCATCATCCGGGACAACATGCTCGAATTAAAAAGATTTAGCTGCCAAATCTTTTAGGCATGTTATTATTTTTAGACATCGTATAGAACATCATCCAGGATGATGCATTATAATTATGCCTAAATTAGTCTGATGATTAAGGAAAGCAATTAAAGTTTGATTGATCAATCATATCATTCTGGATGATCGTAGAATCATCATGGACGACGAGCTAAACAAACTTTAGTTTCTTCCTAGATTATCAAAATGATGTTCTAGATGATATGTATTCATTTGAACTAATCGTATTGGATGATCCAATAATCATCCTAGATGATCAATTCTTTTTCATCATCTAACATGAAAAGTCTAGCCAAATAGAGAAAAGTTATGGACGATACTTGACATAGGATGATGTTTCATCATCCTAGACGATCAGAACAAATAAACCTTCTAATCGTCCAGCCTCCCCCATATCATTTTGGCTGATTAAACTGAATTTGTACTAATTATATAGGATGAACCGTCGATCGTCCTAGATATTCTTTGTCAGTTTGTTTCAATTTAGGGAAAATTTGAAGCCCTTCTATATAAGATCTTTTGTTTATTCAAGATGTGATATTTCTCAATTGTCTTGACCTGAGAGAGCCAATAGGAGAGAGAGATAGTTTTAGAAAGAGAGAGAGAAGATCTTGTGACAGGGAGTTTGTTAGGTTTTCATAAAGGTTGCTCCAAGCAAGGATTCGATTCATCTTCTCCACTCATCATCCCTGGTTCTATGAAGGTTCTAGATAGGTCTACTTTAGCAATTGATTGAGGTTCTCTGCTTGCTTCATGAGGAAGCAAAAGCAGTCGGGCTCTATGCCTACTACATGAGGAAGTGAAAGGAATTGGGTTATCTACCTCACCGGGGCTTATAGAAATGAGTTTAGTACAAACTTCTCCACCTTACTGTGGGAGAAAAATGAGAGTCACTGAGTTTAGTGCAATACTCAGAGGAGAGGCTCTAAGGAGTGGATGTAGGTCAAGTTGACCGAACCACTATAAAATCTAGTGTGTTCTTTCTTATTGAATTTTTTGCATTTAATTTCCGCTCTTTACTTTCTGGTGAATGATTGTTTGGTTTGTGGTTTTAAAATATTTCAAAAGATCATGATTTTTATTTAAGAAGTTTTAAAAAACCAATTTATCCCTCCCCCCCCCCCCCCTCTTGATTAACCTCGAGCTAGTTTATAAGGGCTTAACATTCCTAACGAAGTTTCAAGTGGTATCAGAGTGGGATTCATAAATTGAGTTTTTGAAAACTTTTAAATTTTGATATATAGCTAACTTTGGTAATAAAAATACTGCATAAGGGTATTCCATTACCCAACCACCAATGCTTGATAATATTCCTTTTGATTTCTGGAAAACTCGCATGTCCATATTTTTACAATCAATTGACTATCAAATGTTTATTCATCACCATCACGTAAAATCAAGGGCATAAAAACTGAACTTCCTTTTATAGAATGGACTTTTGATGATAGGGACTTAGCACATCTTAATGCAAAATGCGTAAACTATTTTTTTTGTGCTTTAAAATTGGAAGATTACATGCGTGTCTCAACTTGCACAACTGGTAAAGAAATTTGGGAAAGATTATGTATCACTTATGAAGGGACAAACAAAGTTAAACAGTCTAGGTTGAATATTTTGCTTCATAAAAATGAATTGTTTCACTTGAAACCTAGTGAATCAATATCTGACATGTATACTAGGTTTACTCAAATTGTCCCTTCACTGCATGACTTAGGAAGAGAGCTAACTAACTATGAAAATGTTAACAAAATTTTGAGATGTTTTCCTTCTTCCTTTGATGGTAAGATAACTATAATAACTAAATCTAAGGATTTGAATACTTATTCTATTAATAACTTACTTGGATCACTCATTTCTTACGAGCAAGGAGTGAACCAAAGATAACTTGATGGAGGTGAGAAGAAGAAGGAGAAAACTACAGCGCTTAAGGCTAACAATATGGATGGTGATTCTTCTAGGTCTGAAAGTGATGATGTTTTCTTAATCACTAGGAAATTCAAAAGCTTTCTAAGGAAGAAATAAAAGCACCATCAAAGTGGAACAAAGGTAAGAATAGCAAGAATTCTAAAAGTCTTCTGATATGATTTATTTTAAATGCAGGAAGCCATGTCATATTAAAGATGGTTGTCCTACACTTAAGGCTCACCCAAGTAAGGAGAAGGGTGAGGAAAAACTGATGTTCAGGAAGGATAAGAAGCAAATTCAAAAGACATTCTGGTTAGATTCTATATCTAACTCCTCCAAGACTGAAGCTTAAGAGGAGACAAAAAACCTATATTTGATGGCAGACGATCATCTTGGTCATTCTAACGAGAATGGGGTATGTGAACTAACCTACGATCAATTATTTTAAGTTTCTGAAAAAACTCATGCATCATATAGGAAACTTAAGAAATCGCATGCTAGCCTAAAATTGAAATTTTCAGATTTGCAAAAAGTATATAAAGTTTTATTTAAGGATCACTCCACACTTGATAGCAATCACATGTCATTATTTGATGAGTTTGATACATTAAATAAGAAGCATATTATATTATTTGATGCACATGATACCTTGAAGTCATCGCATATTAAGTTAGAAACAGAGTTAAAGAAATTAGTGGTACTTACATGGGAGATAGATAATAATGAACATCAGCTAAAAGTGGAAGTGACAGCTTATGAATATGAAAATAAAGCATTAAAAGTAAAACTCATAGCATTGGAAAATGATAAATCATCATTGCATGCATCACACAACTTTAAGAAGAGGAATCACCACCTGAGTAGATTAGTAAACCTTTTTTCCTGGTGTTAGATGTTTTTCATGTGGCATGCTACGCACTTCCACTATTCACCATAGTACACATTAGGTGTGGAGACCCAAATTATATGATTCACAACATAACACACATGCATTACATTATTCTTTCCATAAGAAGGAACCCAAAATTGTTGAGGTTCCTAAATCTAATGTTTGATAATTTCGTATGGGTGCTTTCACAAAAGACCTTGTGAGAGCATGTGGTGCTTGGATAGCAGATGCTCACAACACATAACTAGAGATACAAATCAATTCATTTCACTAAAGGTCATGGCTGGAGTTAAGGTTACTCATGGAGACAACACCACTAAGAAAGTGGTGGGCACAAGTATAATCAAGAACTCCAAGAACCTTTTGATTGAACATATTTTGCTTGTAGATGACTTGAAACATAATTTATTTAGTATCAGTCAGCTTTGCGACACGTGTTTTATTATAATTTTTTTTTTGCAAACACATACATCATTAGCTTGAATAACAATATTGTTTTATAGGGAAAGAGGATTAATAATATTTATATTCTTGATTTAAATAATAATGAACTTGCTATTTCATTTTTCTAAAAATCTATTGCTAATAAGTCTTGGTTGTGGCACAAGAGGTTATGTCAAGCCAGCATGAAAACCCTTAGGAGAGTAACCCAAAAGAACCTAGTTAGAGGTATCCCAAAGCTTAAGTTCACTAAAGACTACATGTGTGATGCCTGTCAACTAGGGATGCAAGTCCAATCATCTTTCCATCTCATTAAAGACATTAGCATCTCTAGACCTTTAGAAGTCCTTCACATGGATTTGTTTGGACCCATTAGCACTGCCAGCTTAGGGGGAAATGTTTATAGATTTTTTATTATAAATAATTACTTGAGGTTCACTTAGATTAAATTTATGTCACATAAGAGTGAGACTTTTGATGATTTTAGATCCTTCTCCTCTTGGATTCAGAAAAAGATAGGTTATGAGATCTTGAACATCCATAGTGACAATGGTGGAGAGATTGAAAATGAGAGATTTGGAGACTTTTGTGAGGGTCAAAAGATTAGTCACAACTTCTCATCTCCTAGGACCCCTCAGCATAATGGGGTAGCTAAAAGGAAGAATAGGTCTTAGTTAAAGCTTCTAGAGCCATGTGTGTTGAGTATTCACTTCCAAAATACCTTTGGGTTGAAGTAGTAAAAACAACTTGTTATGTGTTGAATAGGGTGAATGTTATATCCAAATGAAACAAGACACCCTATGAGATCATTAAGGGTAGGACACCAAATCTTTCCCACCTCCATGTCTTTGGCTGTAACATTTTCATTTTTAATAATAGAAAGTCACCCTTAGGAAAATTTGACCCAAAATCTAATGAGGCAGTGTTCATCGAATATTCAAGTGTGGGGAAATCCTTTAGGGTGTTTAACAAGGGGACATTAGTGGTGCAGGAGACTACTCATGTAATGTTTGAAGGATATGATCCTAAGAAGTATAGAGTTGAGGAAGAAGATGAAGTTGGAAAGATTTCTCATGGTGTTGAAAACTTGGAGAAAAGGGTAGAGCCTCAAAACACTGAAGGAATATGTGAGATTACCTAAGGAGTAAAAAATACAAATATGGAGGAAAGGTAGAACCTAGACATACTTTGCCTACAGATTGGATATATTCTTTGAGTCATGCTAAAGAATTGATCTTAGGAGACCCTTCTAAATGTGTTAGAATAAGGCATAAACTTAGGAAGGAAGTGAACCACCCTGCCTTTATCTCAATGACTAAACCCACCAACATCAATCAAGCCCTTTTTGATGAATTCTGGAATGATGTTTGAAAGTTAGTAGAAAGACCTAAGAATCAAAGTGTGGTAGGAACCAAATAGGTTTTTAAGAATAAAATGAATGATTCTTATGTCGTGGTTAGGAATAAAATAAGATTTGTGGCTAAGGGGTATAACTAAATAGAATGGATTGATTTTGAGGAGACCTTTGCCCCTGTAAATAGATTGGAAGTTATTAGAGTGCTACTAGCATTTGCCTGTTATAAGAGATTTAAGCTTTTACAAATGGACGTCAAGAGTACCTTTTTAAATTAGGTAATTAAAGAGGATGTGTTTATAGAGAACCCCTAGGTTTTGAGAGTTCTCAATTTCTAAATCATGTTTACAAATTAGAAAAGGTCTTATATGGATTAAAACAGGAGTCAAAGCATGGTATGAGTGGCTTAGCACATTCCTACTAGAGAGGGAGTTTGTTAAGGGGAGTACAGACACCACCCTATTTTTGAGGAAAGTAGGAGATGAGTTACTCATTATTCAGATATATATTGATGATATATTTTTTGGATCTTCTAATAAAAAGTTATGTGATTATTTTTCTAAAATAATTAGTAAGGAATTTGATATGAGTATGATGGGAGAGTTGTCTTACCTTTTAGGGTTTAGCATAAGATAATTGGATGATTGAACCTTTCTAAATCAAATAAAGTACATTAAGGACATCTTGAAGAACTATGAAATGGATAAAGTTAAGCCAATAAATACTCCTATGAGCTCTAGTGTTCAGTTGGATAAGGACCCAAATGGAAAATATGTTGATCAAAAGAAGTATAAAGGAATGATTGGATCACTGCTTTCCCTGACTGATATCTGACCTGATATAATGTTTAGTATTTATTACTGTGCTAGATTTCATGTTGATCCTAAAGAATCCCACATAACTATAGTTAAGAGAATCCTTGAAGATCTCTTAGGGACCCAAAACTTAGGAATTGGTATCCTATGCACAACACTTCTTTTGATATTATTGGATATTCTTATTCTGATTTTGCAGAGTGTAGGGTGGATAAAAAAAGCACTTCTGGAACTTGCCAATTTATATGACAGTCTTTAGTCTCTTGGTCCATTAAAAAACAAAATTTTATTGTAGTTTCCACTACTGAAGCTGGGTATATTTCCTTAGGAAGTTTTGTGGCACAAGTCCTTTGGTTGAAGCAACAAATTCTGGAAAAAGGATTACTTGTAGGTACAATTTTAATCCTTTGTGACAACACTAATGCCATATGCATCTCTAAGAAACTTATCCAACATATAAGAAATAAACACATTGATATAAGACATAGCTTTATTAGAGATTATGTTATCAAAGGAGACATTGAGTTATACCATGTAGCAATTGAGAATTAACTGGCTGCTATCTTTACTAAACTAATGGACTTTGACACATTTAGCATCTTAAGAACCAGTTTCGGTGTGATTGACATAAATACAAGGACTTGATGTTTAATAAATTCTGAATTTTATGTTTTTGATCTGTTATCTGTTATTGTTTTCTATTCTTTCTTTTGTTTCTAACCTTTCTTTTCTTTTTAAGTTTAATTTTTTTTATTTATTATTATTTTTTGTGTTTTCATTTCTGATATTTTAGTTTTTTCATTTAATTTTTCTTTTTGGTCACTATTGAAATGATATTTTTTGCCTTATTTTTTTTAAAAAAATTTGTAATCAATGTTTGACATCCCTAAATCAATTAATGGGAGAAACATCATTGATTGTTTCCCTTCCTCTAACTTCTTTTAGTGGTATAATTTTCTTTTTTAAATAAAAGTCTATCTCAAATTAGCAAGTGGATTTTGTGATTAAGATCTTTTATATCTTGCTACAGTAATCTATCTTATATAAATAATGTTCAAAGTTATTAAATTAATGTCAAGCTTTCATAATCTTATCGTTGCATTTATCATATGAATTCGATTTTGCTTTGTGGTATACTCTTTCTTATATTAAAGAGTGAGTTTTTTTTCTCTAATATCTAGAAGATATTCTCACAACTAAGAGTATTTAAAAGTTTTAAAAGGGTGTTAGCTTACAAAAATGATAAGAGGCATAAAATGAGCCAAAAAAAGGAAGAACTGAAAAGATACACAATGATCACCAAAAAAATTGAAAGATATACAAAGTGTATCAAAAATTAAAAGATGTGCAAAGTATGCCAACTAAATGACAAGCGGTACAAAATGAGCCCACAAGGAAGCAAGCTTGATTCTCTTCCAAATCTTTAAATCTTAGAAGAATTCATGTGTAACTTGATATTTTCAAAGACTTAATTTCGAAATTCATAATTGTGACTAATAACTTTGTTATATTATTTTATAAGATATTTTTCTAGAAATAAGGTTTGAATGGATAAATTTTTCTTATCCAAATGCTTTTTCTAACTTAGAACTTTGTTTTCAAAAGATGGTTTGCCCTATAAGAAATCTGAGCTAGGGTTAATAGGATCGATTATTCTACTTTTTTTTTTATTTTGATGATGTTAACTCATTTTCTTACAAATTTTTAATTCAATCACATAAAAAATTTATCATATTCGTGCTTTGATAAAAAAAATTGTTTTTTCTTCCTTTTTTATCATTTTTGTAGTCTTTTTCATTATTTTATTTATATTTTTTATTATTATTTTTCTTATTTTAGGGCCTTCTCTAATCATTTTCATCCATCCACAAAATCTTTAATTTTTTATCACATTGTCCTGGATAATATTCTTATAATCCTGGATGATATTCCTATCATCCTGAACGATATCATTACATCACCCTTCATCTTCCATCTACAGTTAATCTGAGTTAACTATTTGAGATTGTCCTGGATGATCCTCATCATCTTAGATGACCTGATCAAATTCTGCTTCAGTTATTTATGATTGTCTTGGATAATCCAGTTATTGATCTTGGAAGATCCACATGGCCAAAGATGTTACACATTTTAAATTTAGCCTGTATGTTCTATTATTGTCAATCGTCCGGGATGATCCACCTAATCGTCCTAGACAATCTACTTTTTTAACGGTTGTCTAGTATGTCTCCTCGAGACAGTTGCCTGTATCTAATTATCCTGGATGATGCTTGATCATTTTGGATGATATAACCACTTTTTTTATCAATCGTCCGGGATGTCATTATTTTGCCTTATCGTCCTGGACGATTCAGCGATCATCATAGATGATATGGTCGATTCTTTATAAATAACATTTTTGAACCATTTTCTTCATACCTTTCTTCTTCAATCTTGGATAATCCTTCCTTTCTCTCCCTCATTTGTTCAATGGTAGGTGTAAAGCTCTCTAGAATACTGGTTAGAAGTTCTTCAAGGGCCACTGTTGACCCTCGATTCATTGAGGCTGCTGACCAAGCCGCCTACCTACACTACAAGACTGTCAAGATCACACTGTCTAGGACCCTCAACCCTCGTATGCACACTTACCCTATCCTTAATTTGTTCACTCACACCTCCCTCATACTCACCTTCCCTTTCAATTATGAACTTCTTTATGAATTTTTTGCGAGCGAGCCTTAGGATCAACTCCACTTACACTTCCCTTCAGTCTTATGTTAATAAATGAACTATCAAAATTACCAATCAGGACTACCATGAACTCCTCTAATTGTCCACTACCAGAGGAAAGATTTACCTTTTATCTCAAGATCTTGATTATGACTAGGCTTTTGCCAATCACCTTCTAAGAAACACTCATATCTCCAATCATGATGGGGTGTCTAGCACCTTAGTCAAAGATGCTATGATAATCCAATATGTACTTCACACCTTAGTAATCTCTAAGGCTGGGGATCGTATCCACATCACTTCTCTCCTTTCAATCACCACCTTCTATATCATGGCTCATAGAGAGTTCAATTCTGTTGATCTTCTTTTTTGATACATTGAGCATCTGATTAGTATTAGGGATCTAAAACACAAAAGAAAGTCTAACCTTACCTTAGGACACATCATAGCCTATGTCTTGGAAACCAAATACAACTCTCAATATTTAGCCCCACCTAATTTTCATCCTGCCTTCTACACCAATAGCTCCTTCCAAGTTCTTTACATTACTCATCTCCACCTAGAGCATGAGGAGGCTGAGAGAGCTAAGGAGGAAGCTGCCCTTGCACCTATTCCTGTACCTGCTCCGATTTGCTAGCATTCATAGCTGGATGAACTAATGGAGCAGTTCGACCAATGGGAGGCTTAGTTTGAATCTTATATTGCTACACAGGAACAGCATCATGAAGAGGATGTTGTTAGATTTGATACGTACGTGGCACAACATCAACAACATCACAACCAGGACATGGCCTAGTTTGGGGAGCAGTTCGCTGCTATTTCAAGTTTCTTTCAACCACCACCACCACCTCTTTCTGATGTTCATGTTCCTTCATACTTGTAGATTATTTGCTTGAGTTAATTTTTTCTGATATTGATTAGTTTCTATTTTCTATTCTATTTTTCTTTTCAGCTTTCCTCCTCCTTTTTGTGATGTCAAAAGGGGGAGTAGTGGTAGTATTTATGTTGTTTTATTGTACTATTTTTTTTATTATTGTTGTTTAGTGTTTGTACCATCTATTTGATTTTAGTAAAATTTGCATTGCTTGGTTCATAATGTTTTCCTTCACGTTATGTTTTATTTACCTACTTAAGTTAAACTTTCTACCAAATATTTATCATCATCAAAAAGGGGAAGATTTTTGCAAATATGGATTCAATGATTATAATTTTGATGATAGCGAAAATTTTTTATACCTCTATTTTTCTACGATTGCCCTACCTATTAACATTTCAGGTCCATAAGGTCAATTATAAATCAAGCCAGCTCAAAATTAGATAGATTAGGACTGAGTAAGTCTGTAAGTGTATGTCAAGTATTTTTTCCTTTTCTTTAGTCAAATGTAATAAAGTGGGTCCTTATGCTAAGTAATCTTTCACAACACACTTAGAGGGAAAAAGTCTATCTATTTTAGATCTTTTAATTTTTAATCATTTCATCCGAGACAATCCAAAATCATCTTGGATGGTCAGTTAAAAATAAAAACTATAATTGGGGCATCCTAGTTAAGGTACCTGAATTAAGCAAATCCTCCTAGACAATATTATCATTATCTAGGATGATATGCTCAAATAAAAAAATAATTAGCCATTAATTATTTTATGCATGTTATTATTTTTAGACATCATACATGACATCATTCTGGATGATGCATTACAATTATGCCTAAATTAGTCTGATGATTAAGGAAAGTAATTAAGGTTTGATTGATCCATCATATCATCCTTGACGATCATAGGATCATTATGGATGATTAGCTAAACAAACCTTAGTTTCTTGCTAGATGACAAGAATGATGTTCTCCACAATATGCATTTATTTGAACTAATCTTACTGGATGATCCAAGAATCATCCTAGATGGTCGGTTATTTTTTCATCAACCAACATGAAAATTTTGGCTGAACAGAACGATGGTTTGGATGATTCTTGATGTTTTTAAACTAATCATACAGGAAGATGTCCCATCATACTGGTGGTCAGAACAAACAAATCTTCTAATCATCCAGCCTCCCCCAGATTGTCCTAACTGATTGAGTTAAATTTGTAGTGATCATATAGCATGATCCGTCAATCATCCTGGATGATCTTTTTTGGTTTGTTGTAATTTAGGACTTTGAAGACCTTCTATATAAGATCTCTTATTTATTCAAGATGTGATCTTCTGTTGTTGTCCTGACCTGAAAGAGCTAAGAGGAGAGGGAGAGCTTGAGAGAGAGAGAGAGAGGGGATCTTGTGATAGGGAGTTTGTGAGAGTTTCAAAAAGGTTACTCCAAGCAAAGATTTGAGTCATCTTCTCCAGTCATCGTCCCTAGTTCCTTGAAGGTTTTAGAGAGGTCTACTTCAGTGATTGATCGAGGTTCTCAGTCTACTTCAGGAGGAAGCGAAAGGATTCGGGTTTCTGCTTACTTTAGGAGGAAGCGAAAGGTGTTGGATTCTCTGCCTCAACGAGGTCTGTGGAAAGGAGTTTTGTACATCTCCACCTTACTGTGGGGGGAAAAGGAGAGTCACTGAGTTTAATGCAATACTTAGAGGAGAGGCTTCTCGGAGTGGACATAGGTCAAGTTGACCAAGCCACTATAAGATATAGTATATTCTTTCTTGGTGCATTTTTCATATTTAATTTCTACACTTTATTTTCTAGTGAATGATTGTCTGGTTTATGATTTTAAAATACTTCAAAAGATCATGATTTTTATTTGAGAATTTTTAAAATACTAATTCACCCCCACCCCCTCTTGGTTAGCCTCTGGCTGTTCATAAGAGCTGGACATCCTTAATAAACTTTTAGTATGATTAGTTTAAAAAATTATAAGTTTAATACACCCCCAGTATGTGTGTTCACGGTTACCTAATTATAATCACACTCTCTCAAACTCAAGAAAAAACATAAAAAGTATAGACTCCAAATACATTTAACCCTAATCTAATCTGTCTTGAAGTCTTCAATAATCTAGAATATGATTTTATTGAAATGTTAGTACACACAAACAACAAAAACAATATATCTAGTATATGTTAGGAGAATTAGTAATCAAAATATAATATTTGGAATCATCAAAAACACACATAATATGAAAATATAGTTATGAAAATTAAGTTACAATAATCTCCTCCTTTTTTATGACGGAAAAATAATTATTATTTGAGTTAACACATAAAAAAAAATTCTCTTTTGCACCCCCTAAATGAATGACCAATTTAAATCAAGGGATTCTTATGAAGATTAAAAAAACAACAAACCTCAAAAACAATTCAAAAAAAAAACCACAAAAACAAACAAACATTCACACGAACACGAACACGAACATGAACAAACATTCAAACATTTAACACAAACATCTAACACAATTACACATGAATTCAAAACATACACACATCAAACAACGCTCATCAATCAATCATCAATCAAATAATATTATTACTCCCCCTTTTTACAATAAGAAAAAGGGAAGTACTACTTGAAGTGCAAGGTTTCAAAAGATAAACCAAATAAGTTGAATTAGAAAAGAGTTTTAAACCATCTGCAAACATAATATTAATTTCACAAAACTAAAAAAGCAATTTCAATAGTTTTAAATTAAAGAATAACTAAGATAAGAAAAGTTAATCAAAGTCATTGTTCATGCTAGACAATTTGAATAAAGATGATTATTACAAAAATCACAAAAATAACATTAGATAACTTTGAATTTAATATGATATATGATTGTCTATTATATAGATTTGGATTAGAGATTGAATGATAATGGAAAGAGAACAATAACAAATTTTAATTTGGTGACATTGCACATTTTTTAAAAATTGTGTGACACACTTTATGTAGTTTTCTATTTGGGCTAATTTTGTGCCTCTTTTCACTTTGCGAGCCATTATGCATTCTTTCAATTTTTGCACACATTGTGCATTTCTTTTGATTTACTTTTTGGATCTTTCCTATATTGGTAATTTAAATACAATTTTCACTAATAATAAACATAAATATATTGAAAAAGAAATACATAAAATAAGACATCAATCTTGCAACAATTATATTATAGATATGTTTGTCTACAAGAACATGAAATTGATCTTCTTATCTAAATCCTGTTATAATTTAATTTAAATTTTTGAAAGATTAGATTTTCATAAAGAAATTAATTTGTAAAGAAAAAAAGTTTATATCTTCTTTCAATGATCATTTTCAGAAGGTTTTTCTTATTAGACATACTAACATTTCAAGTAGCAAGAAAAAAGAACATGTCACCAAAACACACCATGTTTCATTAATGTCAAAAAAGATTATATACATTCACTTGATATGATACTAAACAAAACAACACTTTTCATCATAATATAAAAAACTAACCAACTTATATAATCAAAACACTCATAGACAAAAGAACAACATAACATCAACCACAAAAGCTTAGTAGAAAGAACAACAATGAAGTACATCTAGAATTTAGAGGGGCCCTGATCTGGAGGAGGAGGCTGATTGAACACTGAAAATAGCTATTCATCATAGCTACATTTATATTAACTGTGTCGAACTGACCACAGATCCATTCCATGTCCTCATGATATCTTGCAACCTATTAATTTAGGTGAGTCTACATTTAATTAAAGTGTTGATCAAATTGAGTCTCCAAATAATTAAACTGTAGAACCATTTCTTGAAACTAATTTTGATCGAGTCCACGTGATGGTACAGGAGCTCCTACTCCCTTAGTATCATCACTACAACTCTGATCTCTAATAAAATAGTGATCTAAAAGAAGCATCAGTGAAGTAAATTAGTAATTTAGTGGGAGGATCAGGATGAATAAGATTGTACATCTTATGAAGAATGTAGGCAACAAGATGTCCTAAAGCCACATTTTTCTTCCTTTTATGATGTGGAAGTCCAACTTTAGAAAGGTTACAGGTAGTCCATAAAAAGTTGGGCTTAATCAAAGGGCTTTTCACTCATAATAAGATAGGTGGATGTGGACAAGAGTGGAATCATATTTACTCGATCACCAACTTTGGGAATAATTGAAGTTCTTAAAACATGCTAGATAATTCAGGCATTTTGGTTTAAGGTGAAAGTTTGTTAGGGATTTTAAGCCCTTATGAACTAGCCCAAGCTAACCCAGAGGGTGGGTGAATTGATATTTAAAAAAATCTTTTAATCAAAAACAAAATCTCAACAAAATAAAATTCACCATAAAGAAATTCAATGTGTAGAATTTAAATGTGGAAAAAGAAGTAGAAAAGAAACATAGAAATTTATAGTGGTTCGATCAACTCGACCTACGTCCACTCCCTAGAGGTGTCTTTCATATATTGCACTAAACTCAGTGACTCTCCTTTTACTCCCACAGCAAGGCAAAGAAGCATGTACAAACCCTCCTTTCCACTAACACCGGTGAGGCAGAGAACCCAACTCCTTTTGTTTCCTCCTAAAGAAGGCAGAGAACCTTGATCAATTGCTAAAGTGGACCTCTCTCAAACCTCCAAGAATAAGGGATGATGATCGGAGAAGATGACTTGGATCCTTGCTTGGACCAACCTTTGTAAAACCCCTCACAAACTCCCCTTCACAAGATCTCCTCTCTCTCTCCCTTTCTCTCTTTCTCCTCTAGGCTCTCTCAGGTCAAGATAGTAGCAAAAGATGAACTCTTAGGTAGAACAAGAGTTCTTAAATAGAAGAGTTTTGAAATAGCTCTTATTTTATACAAACTGACTTTATCATCCATGATGATATAAATATAATCCTGGACGATCAGCATAAATTTCGCTCAATTAGCCCAGACAATTTAGGACGATCAAAAGATTTTTATTCATATCATCCAGGCTGATAGGATATCGTCATGTACGAATAATACAAATCCTTGAATATTATCTAGACAATCGCACTGAATGGATGTTTGGATGATGAAAAAATAGCTTGATCATCCATGTTGATCTCACGATCATTACGGATGATTAATTCAAATCCATAAAAATTATCTATACCATCGCCCTAAAGGCAGCTCCGATGTAGATTATCTAGGAATAACTAAGGTTTTTGAACTAATCATCCTTGTCGATCCAGCGATCATCCAAGACAATTTGATCGAGCAATCAAAACCTTAATTTATTTTCTAAATAATTAGATTAATATAGGCATAATTGTGTTTCATCTTCTAAAATGATGACCAGGATGATGTCCAAAAATAAATAATACCTAAATAGATCTGGCTGCTATTTCTTTTTTATTTGAGCCTATCATCCTAGTCGATACAAATATCGTCTAGGATGATTTGCTTAATGACTATTGCCTTAATTAGGATACCCTAATTAGGGTTTCTATTTTTAATAGATCAGCCAAGATGATGTTTGGATCATCCTGGATAATGTGATTAAAAAAGAAAACTCTAACCAATAGATAGAAATTTTCCCCCATGTGTGTGTGTGCAAGGTTTCTTAGCATCAGGAACCACATCATTTATAATAGACTCAAGAAAGAAAAAAGTTTACAATCTGACTCAAACCTAGTCTACCCAATCTTGAGCTGGTTCAAATTACAGTTTGATCGTGTGGACCTGAAATGTTAGTAGTCAAGGCAGTCGTAGAGAAATAGAAGTATTTGCTGTCATCAAAATTATAGTCCTCGAAACTAGATTTATAACAATCTCCCCCTTTTTGATGATGGAAAACACAAAGTAAATGAAGTAGTTCAAAGTAGTTTGAAAGTTTGTTAGGGATGTTAGGCCCTTAAGAACTAGCCCGAGGCTAACCAAGATGGGGGGGTGAATTGGTATTTAAAAAATTCTTTAAACAAAATAACAAATATCACAAACCAAAGTCACCACAAAAAAAATAAGTATGAAAAATTAAAGTGCGGAAGCAGTAAAAAGAACATAAGGGTTTATAGTGGTTCGGTCAACATTGACCTACATCCACTCCACAGAGGCGCCCTCCGAGTATTTCACTACCAAAGTGTCTCTCCTTTAGGCCGCACAGCTAGGCGGAGAAGCCCTTACAAAAACCTCCTTTTTGCCACCCCGGCAAGGCAGTGAACCCCACTCCTTTTGCTTCCCCCTAAAGCAGGCAGAGAACCTCGATCAATCGCTGAAGCTTACCTCTCTCAACTCATCCAAGGATAAGAGACTCTAATGGAAGAAGAAGTGGAACAATGCTTGGAGCAACCCTTATGAACTCCCTCACAAGCTCCACCTCACAAGATCCTCTCTCTTTCTCTCTCTCTCTCTCTCTCTCTCTCTCTCTCTCTCTCTCTCTCTCTCTCTCTCTCTCTCTCTCTCTCTCTCTCTCTCTCTCTCTCTCTCTCCTTTAGGTTTTCTCAGGTCAAGATAGTAGCCAAGGATGTTCAAAAATGTTGAATAAAAGCTCTTAAATAGAAGAGCTTCAAAGGAGCTCAATAATTACAAGTTGCTAACTTTATCATCCAGGACGATCATCATATCGTCCTGTACGATCAGTTTAAATCACAGATGATCGGCCAGAACACCGCTCTAAAAAAGAACTGGAAGATTGAAAATTGGCTTGATCATCCAGGCCGATATCACGATCGTCCCCGACGATCAGTTCAAATCTGAGGAAAATCGTCCAGAGCATCGCCCAGATTTCGAGCTGTCCGATCTTGATCGGCTAGAACATCGCCAGGAATTTGTGATGGCTGGTATGTATCGTCCATGAGCAAATAAGGGTTTTTGAATAGATCGTCCAAGATGATATGATCGTATCACTCATCGTTAATTGCTTTCTTGATTGTCGGATCAATTTAGGCATAATTGTGCCATATCGTCTAGGCCGATCCAAGATCGTCCTAGCCAATTTTCAAAAATACAGAATACCTAAATTAATCGTGACGACTATTTCTTTTTATTTTGAGCATATCTTCCTGGCCGATATCATGATCATCTAGGCCGATATACTAATGACGACTGTCTTAACTAAGAAACCTGATTAGGGTTTCTATTTTAAACCATATCGTCCGGGACGATGTGAGTAAAAATAGAAATTCTAAATCACTCAAGTGTGTGTGTGTGTAGGGTTACTTAGCATCAAACACTTCACAAGAATACAATTGACTCAAGAAAGGGAAAAAGAAAAAATACAGGCAGACTCAGACCTAGTCTACCCAATCTTGAGTTGGCTCTGTTTGTCATCTGATCTCGTGGCCCTAAAATGTCAGTAGAAAAAGGAAGTAAAAGTGTTTGTTAACATCAAAATCACAATCCATGAAACCAAGTTTACAATAATCTCCCCCTTTTTGATGATCACAATCACTTTGATGATTATAGCAATGTAATTCAAGTATTTCAAAAATTCAAAGTAGAAATAAGTACAAGTATAAACTAAAGAAATAAATATAATCAATCAAGTACAAATAAGTGCAAGTACAAACTAGCATAATCAATTAGTACAAATATATTACTCCCCCTTTTGACATCTCAGAAAGGAGGAGGGAACTAAAAAGCAACTAAAGCTAAAAAAGTACAAAAAGAAGGAATAACAAACATAAGCAACTACAGGAAATAGAATCTAAGACTAAAAAGGTGAGGGACCCTGATCATCAAACAAAGGTGGTGGTGGTGGTGGTGGTGGCTGCTGAAAGAAATTGGGCATGGAAGCAAACTGTGAGCCAAACCAGGCCATGTCCTGGTCGTGCTGTTGCTGCTGGTGTGCAGCATAGGCATCGAAATGGGCTACATTCTCATTGTGATGCTACTACTGGTGAGCTAAAAAGGTGTCAAATCAAGTCTCCAACCAATCAAATCTCTCTACTAACTGATCAAACTGTGAGTGCTGGCAGAAAGGAGCAGGTTTAGGAACAGGAGTGGGAGCCTCCTCCACCTCAGCCCCCTGAGGTTCCTCATCCCCTGGGTGGAGACGAGTACTGTGAAGGATATTGAAAGAACTATTTGAGTAGCAAGGAGGCTGAAGGTCATGACGAGAAGGATATTGAAATTGATATTTGGTTTCAATAACATAATCTATGAGGTGTCCAAAAGCCAGGTTGGGTTTTCTCTTATGGCCTGGGTTGCGGATTGTTGTCAAATGGACCTTGATCGATTGCTGAAGTGGACCTCTCTCAAACCTCCAAGAATAAGGGACAACGATTGAAGAAGATGACTTGGATTCTTTCTTGGAGCAACTTTTGTGAAACCCCTCATAAACTCCCTCTCACAAGATCCTCTCTCTCTCTCTCTCTCCCTTTCTCTCCCTCTCCTTTAGGCTCTCTCAGGTCAAGACAGCAGCAAAAGATGAGCTCTTGGGTAAAATAAGAGCTCTTAAATAGAATAGTTTTGAAACAGCTCTTATTTTATACAAACCAACTTTATTATCCTGGATGATCTGCATAAATTTTTCTTAATCAGCTCGGACAGTTTGGGATGATCAGAAGATTTTTGTTCATATCATCCAGGCCGATAGGATATCATCGTGTACGATCAGTACAAATCCTTGAGTATCATCCAGAAAATCACACTGAATGGATGTCTGGACGATGAAAAAATAGCTTAATCGTCCAGGCTGATCTCATGATTATCCTAAACGATTAGTTCAAATACATGAAAATTGTTTAGACCACCACCCTGAAGGCAGTTAGCCGATGTAGATCGTCTAGGAACAATTATGGTTTTTTGATCTGATTGTTCTGGCCGATACAGCAACATCTAGGATGATTTGATCGAGCAAACAAAACCTTAATTACTTTCCTTATTAACCAGATTAATTTAGGTATAATTGTATTTCATCATCCAAGACAATGTTCTAGATGATGTCCAAAAATAAATAATACTTAAACAAATCTGGCTGCTGATTCTTTCTGATTTGAGCCTATCGTCCCAGCCGATACAAATATCATCCAGGATGATGTACTTAATGATGGCTGCCTTAACTAAGATGCCCTAATTAGGGTTTTTATTTTTAACAGATCATCAAGGATAATGTTTGGATTGTCCTGGATGATGTGATCAAAACATAAAACTCTAACCAACAGATAAAAATTTTCCCACATGTGAGTGTGTAAGGTTACTTAGAAAAATTTATGCTTATTTTTTGTTCTAAATTTCACATAAAGGTGTGAGTTTTAGTTGATGTTGTACTTGAATTTCTTAGAAAAAGAAAAAAAAAATACCAAGCTAAGAACTAGCATCGTAGTGGTAGAACTATATGTGTCATAATACCTTCAATGCCCCACCCTAGAACATGACCTTAGAGCATCAGAGACTCAAAAAATTTCATTTAATTCAATGCCACAGTGGAAAAAAAGGTCAACATTATAGCACTACTCAGCATCTTAAGTGATCATTCTAGCATTAAAGTTTTAAAAAATTACAAATAATTTAATGTCGAAGCACTAATATCAGCAGCATCACAGCATGGACGATGTAAGCAAATGTCACAACTCCCATCTTTTTTAGCATCATCGTAGAGAAGTTAGAGAAAAGTAATGTCATATTGGATTAGTCAAGCATTATGCTAGATCAATCAATAATCACGCCAGGTCAGTCGATCTCCACTATGGAGCACATTTAGCAGCGTCAAGTTACTAGTTCTTATTGTAATATCGTTGCACCACCTTATTGAGCGTTGTAGTGCTAGAGTCTATTTATGTTAAATATAAATAGTTTTATAATTTATTTTCTAACATAGGAATCAAATGATAGTGAAATACATATAGTAAAGTGGTTGGTCATCCTTGAAGAGAGCAAAACTATACTTAGGAGTGAAAAGGAGTGTGTAGAGTGAAGATGTAAGGGTGAAATCACTCCAAGAAGAGTCCATATATTGGATCAATTTGGGATTATTCATTTTGGGTGTTATTTTCTTTATCTTTTCTATTTGTACCATTTTCTTAAATAAGTAATATAAATTATTTTATTCAATTTTATTTGTATGATTGGCTAAACTCTAGTTTTGGACAATTGATGTAAAAAATCTGTGTATATCCTAATGTAGACTCTTATGCATAAATGTAAATTATGGTTTTTAATATCTCTCATGTTTGATTTTATTTGTGCAATAGACATGTATAAATTTAAAATCTAGTGTGATACAATACCTTAATAGAGAAATATTGGAAAAATTAGGAATATTTAAATGGAATGCATTCATACCAAGACATTGGATGATTATGATTTTAGAATATATGATGATATAATAATTGTAGAGAGGCTATAAATCTTTCTTTACACCTTTACAAGATCGATAGAGATTGAAAGGTGAATAAGCTCTGATTCATAACTATTATAGATGAGTCTACTCAGAAGAACATAGATTCATTCACCATCATTAGTCCAAAACATCTTTATTTTTTGTTATATTAACTATTTTTGTATTTCTTAGTAGTTCTAGTAATTAACCCATGATTCATTGCATAGGATAAATTTAGTAATTTGAGTAGGTAGTACTAGAGTCAATTATGGTTCACCTATTTCCTTGTTGGTTAAACACTCTTCTCATAATACTTTATTACTTGATCAACATGTACATTTGTGTTAGTTGGGAGCATTTAGCATAGGAATGTGAGGTGGAAAGAAATTTCATTAGCATATAATTTTTCCACCAGTAAAAAAAAAAAAAAAACTCTCCACATACATTAAAACAAAACAACCCATCAAATTTTGGGAGCCATTTTTAGAAGAAGTAGTGAGTGCTTTTTGGCACATAAGGTCCTAACTAAGTATTTTCCTCCTTTCAAAATTATTAAGCTTAGAAAAGATATTACTTCATTTTTCTAATTTAATGGATAATCAATTTATAAGAACTAGAAAAAAATCAATGAGATACTTTGAAAGTGCCCTCATCATGCTTTTCCTGGTGATTCAGATATTTTATAATGGGCTTGTGGGATCCGTAGGTTAAATATTGATGTTACAAATGGAGAATATTTGATGTCAAAGCCTTTTGATGAGGCTTATGTCTTGATACAAGATATGTCAATAAATAATTTTAGTGATCTTTTTGATATGGTGAATCCTAAGTGAGTTGCCAATGTCTTTGAGTCAGGTGCTTTGTCAATTTTGACTGCTCAGGTAGTGAACATGTCCAAGAAGTTAGACAATCTTGGAGTTAGCTCTGAATCAGGATTATCTATGTATTTGGAAGAGAATGATTTGAATTCTATTGGAGAATTTAGTGCTCAAGGGATTGTGAATGTGAATGTAATTTGAAGGCCTAATAATCCTTATTCAAATACTTATAATCTATATTGAAAGAACCACCCTAATTTTAGCATGAATAATAATAATGACAAAAAAGAAGGGAATGCCAATCAACCCAAACCAATAGGATCCTGGAATAAACCTCAACAACCTTTAGCAAATCCTAGACTTTCTTATCCCCCAGACTTTATTTAGAATAATTAATTTAAAGGTATGAAGACATCTTTGGAGGATTTAGTGCTTTAGATGGAAAACTATTTATAAATCCAAGTTGTTTCCATTAGAAATTTGGAGAAGGAATTGGGAAGTTAGCAATTTTCTTTAGTAGTAGGACACATGGAACCTTATCTAGTACCAATAAAATCAATCTTAAGAAAAAAGGGAAATATCAATGTTTGGAGCATTGGAGGAATAGTAGTGAGTTGTGCATCAAAAATACAAAATTTAGGCAAAGTTTGGTTGAAGACTATAAACATAGCGCTGCTTGGGAGGCAGCCTAATTATGCAGGTGTAAATATTTCCTTTTTTGTGCATGAAGTATTTTTGTTATTTTTTAATATTTAATGTATTGCTTTTATTTATTATATATGAAAAATGTTATGTGAATGTGCTTGTTATGAGTCTACTAATTATGATTTTAACTATGTTGATACATTACAATTTTTTTAGCATTTATGTAACGAGAAAAAAATGAACTAGTGTTGTAAATTTTGATTTTAGAGCATTGTAATATTTGCCTGGCAAGCAATGCAGCATCTAAACTTAGCACCGATTTGCTGAAGTCTCATGGAAATTGGTGTAATTTAATGTATCAATGATTTATATTTAAGCGTCTCAATGCTTCTCATGTTCTTATGACACTCTAGCACTAATATATGTAGCATCGTGATGGAAAATCATTAATACCTATAGTGATGAGACATTACATTCAATGATGTTGTCCTTGTATGCTTTTTTCATTATGATTCATTATTGAGTACCACAACACTTCCCTAAGCGCCATAGTGTTAAGTTAAATCATGATTAAGTAGTTAGAGCTCAATAAAGGTAATCAGCTTTAAATGCTGCAACACTCGTACATATCAAATGCTATGATGATTCCTCAGTCAAAAGGCTGGCACTTTGATTTTTCAATTCTAGTGCTGTAGTGCTACTTGTCACTTTGCTAGTTTGATCATGTTTATTTTTTTTTCCTTTCTTAGTGTATCAAAATCATTATTAGTAGAGCCATAATGTTGGTCAAGTTCTATAAATAGGAAGATATACTTTTCATTTCTTTCATTATACTTGTGACTCAACTCTCTCAATTATTTTTTTCTTTTGTGATTAACTTGTAATCTCCTTATTGTTTGAATAGTTGCTATTTGAATGATTTATATTTGTGTAACTTATGTAGTTTTGATGATTCCAAACATTATTGTTCAAATGTATAGTTATCTCCTAACAATTTTAGAAGATTTGTATTTGCTCTTGTGTGTACTAACATTTCAGGAAAATCAGACTCCAGACTACGATAACTTCAAATCAAATTCAACATGAGATATTTTGTTTATTTAAAGGTTGCATTTTCTTTGATTTAATTTTGAAAGGGAGTGATTGTAATTGAGTGAATAAAAAAACTTACACACACACATAAGGAGATCATAAGATTTTATACTGATCGTACGGGACGATATTTATCGTACTGGACGATCCGTCAGTTATCTCTTATAGAGCACATGGAACGAATAGGAACTTGGTCGAAGAAAATTTTTTTTCTAAGTCCTATTCGTCCAGGACGAAATTTATTATCGTCCCGGACGATGGGTTCTCTATAAAATTTTCATCCAGACGAATTTTATTATCGTACGAGGCGAGCAGTCCTCTGGAAAATTTTTGTCCAGACGAAAATAAATATCGTACCGGACGACCAAGTCTCTGGAAAATTTTCGTTCATACGAAAATAAATTATCATCCATGGCGATTGGTCCTCTGAAATATTTTCGTCCAGACGAAATAAATAATCGTCCAGGACGATCGGGTCTCTGGAAAATTTTTGTCCAGACGAACATATTTTCGTCCAAACGATTAACCGACTTAGAACAGTTTTCAGCAGTTTCTAGAACCGACCTTGTAATAACCGTTCGTACTGGACGAACCTAGTTCGTACAGGACGATCATCTGTATGAAGTCATTTCGTACACATATAAAAATTGGGTCGTTTCAGACCGTTTAAGTAAAATCGTCCAGGACGATCCAGGATCGTACAGGACGATCCACTGCGTACAGAATTGGAAACTTGTAGTTTTTTGGGAGATTTTTCTTGTCTTTTATATAAATAGTCCAAATTAGACTGCCACCCAATCTTTTTGTCATTTGATCTTCGTGCCTCTTGAGAGAATAGCCAAGGAGAGAGTGGAAGAGAGCATTCAAAGGAGGATTCCTACCACTGGAGTGAGAAGGCTTCACTTGGATTACAAAGGTAAGAGTCTCTACTTGTGAAATTGGATATCTTCACTTTTTTCTTTCTTTCTTCTAGATACTTGTGAGAAGATCCGTCAAGGAGATCCGGTTCTCTGCCGACACTTGGAGAGTGTAAACAGCCGAAGGGTTCTCTGCCTACACTTGGAGAGTGTGAACAGCGGAAAGGTTCTCTGCCTACACTTGGAGAGTGTGAACAGCCGTAGGGTTCTCTGCCCACACTAGGAGAGTGTAAAAGGACGACGGTTCTCTGCCAGCACTGTGGATTGTGTAAAAGGACGACGGTTCTCTGCCGCACCGGGTAGTGGTGAAAAGAGTGTGTTGTAAAGGCATCTCCGCATTGCTGTGGGTGCTAAAGGAGAGTCACTTTGTGGTATTAGTGCAATACTCAGAGGGTGCCTCTGAGGAGTGGATGTAGGTCTGGTTATAGACCGAACCACTATAAATCTGGTGTCATTTACTTTATTGCTTTTACGTTTCTGCGCTTTAAATTTCAATTTTAATAACTCTGTGGTTGAAAAACATTTTTCTACAAACTTTAAAAGAAAATTTTATTTTGGTTCAACTTTATCATTAAGAGGGTTTAAAATTTTTAAAACTACCAATTCACCCCCCTCTTGGTAGCCGTGGGACATTTACTTAGGCTTAACAACCTAATTACTGGACTCAACACTTATTCTCATGGCCCTCAAAGTACAAGTTAGTCAAAAGAGGGCTCCCTTTTTCTTTGATATAAGGAGATTCATTTCTATTGAGGTTGAGGAGAGACTTAGTCCATTATTTATGAGTAAAGGCTTGATGCATAAAAAGATATTTATGAATCCCAGTGGGGCTATCCTATCCATTATAGCTAGTAGGGGGTTAGAGACTTTGTGTAAGGAAGCATCTGCTTGTATTGTGAATTTTGTGAGAGAGTTCTTTGTGAATGTGAAGGAGGCCAAGAACAATATGTGTTTTTTTGTAGGTAGGTACCTTTTGATTCTCCTAACATAAATAAAATTTACAAACATAAGAATATAGAATATGATTTTTTTTTTCTTTTAGTCTTGAACCCATTGACCTCCGGAGATTCTTATAGTTTTGATTGGTCTATGGAGTGGAGCTGTGTGAAAATAGAGAGATGGAAAAGTGATTAATTTTTTAGCATCATGTTTAAGTAAACTTTCTAAGGCTTGGTACTGTTTTGTTATCTTCCACTGGAGTAGCTCCAGTGGAAAATAAGATTAGAGAGAGCCGCCTTAGATGGTTTGGTCATATTAAATATAGGCCTTTCGATGACATAGTTAGGAAAGTTGAGGTATTAGAATTTTTTTATGTTAAGAAAGGTAGAGGTAAACCTAAAAAGACAATGTTAAAAAATATTAGAAATTATCTTTCTTTATTAGATTTAAACATGAATTTGACTTTTAATATGACACAATGCAGAAAAATGATTCATATAGCTGACCCCACATAGTGAGACAAATGCTTGATGATGTTATTGTTTGTATGTTTAAGTAAACTTTCTAAGGCCTGGCGCTACTTTATTTCTACAAGTTTTTTGCCAAGCAAAAATATAAGTGAGGTGACCAAAGATCATGTAATCCAAAAATATATTATCCAAGTGGGACATTACATTGATGTTGTTAAACTAATCCACACTTCCTTAATGTACATTATTAGGGGCTCTACCTCCATAGGTCTAAGTCACCCTTCTTTAGTATACACTCCCTATGTGTAGCCACTAGTGTTTTAGGAGACTTAGATGAGAAACAACTTTCTCCTATTTTTACTCTCACCGGGTGGAAAATTAAAAAAAAAATAAAGGAGGGAGGAGATGAGGATAAGGTTAGAGAGCCTCATTTAATCAGTCAACCCAGTTCAAGTAGACAAATTGCCAATACCCTTAGGTTTTTAGGTGATCATGTTGTTGATCTTTGGGAGAAGATGATAAAAGTTTTCACTTTCTATGAGGAGAGTTGTAATAACTCAAACTCTTAACTATTGAGATATTGTCTGCTTTGGCCTAAAGGCTTTAGGCCTCACGATTTTATCCTGTTTGTGTAACTTCCAAGGAGGTCACCCATCCCAAGATTTTTTTTTTTGTGTGAGAACACTTAACTTGAGAGTTTCTTAATGAAATTCCAATCATTACACAAAAAGTACCTCAATGTTTAAGAGTTTAGCTTCTTTTACATAAGGTGTTTTATAATCTCCCTCACTTAAGTAATTGATGTCCTTATCAACATCTTTATCCCATAATTATCCACCATGCGAATAGGATTTTAGAGGTGGCCCTTGCAAGTTTAATTGGTGACTCCCAATACATAGAATTTCGTCCCTTAAAGGGTTCAAGAGAAGGCTCCCATATTGTAGCACTTTATCTTATATGACAATTAGTTCCCATCTTCTTGCTAGTGTATTGCTCTGATACCAATTATAATAGCTAAAACTCTTAACTATCGAGATATTGTCCTCTTTGTCCTAAGGGCCTCATTATTTTATCTTGTTGGTGTAACATTGTAGGAGGTTGCTCATAATTTCTTTGGGATGAGAACACTTAACTACATAGTTTCTTAATGAAATTCTAACCATTACACCAAAAGATGTCTAGATGTTTAAAAGTTTAGCTTATTTTACTTAAGAGGTTTCATAAGAGTAGGGAGTGATAGCAAGGATTGTCACATCAGATTTCCCATGTGATAGATATGTAATAAAGGTAATACAACTACGCTTCATAGTTCAATGGAACGTTAGTTGGTATGTTTAGGAGGAGTCCATTTGTGAAAAACTATGATCAACTTCAATTTCCACCAGCTCCGACATATGACCCCTATGTTTGAAACCCACTAGAACCAGCAATTGATGCTGTTGAGGAATGGGATTGATCTTATTGTTTTGTGTTTTTTTTTTTAATTTTCTTTGATTTTACTTTATTTTCATGAGAGAGAGAGAGAGAGAGAGAGAGAGAGAGAGAGAGAGAGAGAGAGAGAGAGATGATGTTATTTTTACTTTCTTTATTTTTCATTTTCTTTGCTTGTGAAGTTCTTGTGATGCTGATGTTGTTAAATGAACTTGTGGATAGTTTGAGCATTTGTGTACCAGTTATAGTAGTTGTAGTTGAGTAAACTTTATTGCAAGAGCCTTTTGTATCGATTATCATTCTAATCAAAAGGCCATTTTAATGTTTTTCTTTGTTCATTTTGTTACTGGTACACATTAGTATATTTATTTATTTTTTATTTGTTTATGTTATTTATGTAAATTTTCATTAACTAAATTTCCTATTTGCTTAACTATTGGAATGTCCTCTTATAATTACACATTGGTAACTCATTTGACCAATATAAAAATTGCAATTAAAAATCACTTAAAATTAAGAATAATATAAAACAATAGGTGCTAAAATTGAATGAATAAAGAATAATGTTTTTTTAATTTAAAAAAATTATCAAAAGAAACTAAGAAAATTATCTAAGTTAATACTGCACAGTGAACTCAAGAGCTAGAGCACCTAAGCACTGATTGTTGATTAAAAGATTGAGTAACTAAGTTTAGAAAAAGGAAATATTTAAATAAATTTATAAAACTTATTATAAACATAAGTATAGAATTAGTAAACTTGTATAATCCTTACATAATTCTAATTTATGATCACTTGAAGGAATAAAGTTAATCAGATATTCAAAATCATTATTTTAGTACTCATGTGCACTAAAAGAAAGAAATGAAATACAAAAAGATGAAGAAAAAAGAAAGAAAATGTGAAACAAAAATGTGCATCTCAGAATGCTAAATTCATGAAGGATTCCAATAGTTAATTTTAAAAAGCGAGTGTAACTATTACATATGAAAGTTTTATAAATGAAATTCAAAATTATTAATGTATGACTAATTCCTAAATAATAAACCATTCAATTTAAATTAGTAGTCCAAATGCGCTTTCACTTGTAATTGAGGAGATCAATTCAAATATTAATGAAGATGATTCTTTAAGGTGCTTTGATTATGATTGTTTAAATTTAAATTATAACATTTTATTCATTAAAATTCACATGTAAATAGTGGAGTATTATCTTACATTTTAATCATTTAATTTGCAATTTATTCTTATTTGGAACAATGAATTGACCAAAGGTGCAAACACAAATACTTGAGGACAAGCAAGAGCTTAAGTTTGAGGAATTTGTTAAGTAAAAATTATGTTTTTTTTACTATGTTAAATTTCAATAAAGGTGTGTTTTTTAGTTGATGTTGTGCATGAATATCTCAAGAGAAAGGGCAAAAATTATGAAGTTAATAACCAACGTCACAACACTAAAACTATCAATGTCACAGCATATTTAATGTCCTAACGCCAAAATAGGATATTATAGTGTTGAAGCCTAAACAACTATTCCATTTAATCCCCCCCCCCCCCTAAAACATAATAAAGGTGAACGCTGCAGCGACATAAGTGAAAATTATAGCACCATAATCTCAGGAAAAAATGTTAAATAATTTAATATCAAAATGCTAACCTTAGGAGCACCATAGCGTAAATGTCATAAGAAAACATCGTAGCACCCATCTTTTTCAGCTTATCAAAATTTTAGATTCATCTAAAGAAATAGAGAAGTTAAAGAAAAGAAGTGCTACACTAGATCAATCAAGCATCATGTTGGATCGATCAACAGTGGCACTAGGTCAGACCAACACTGCAACAAAGCATATTTAGCATTGCCAAGGTGCTAGTACATACTGTAATGCCATGACGCCACCTTGTCGAGCATCATGGTTCTTGAGTCTTTTTATGTTAAGTAGAAATAATTTTTTTAATTTCTTTTGTAAGAGAGGAACTAAAACATATTGAGATACATATAGTGGAGTGGCTAGTTGTCCTTATAGAGAGCAAAACTACAATGAGGAGTAAAAAAGAAGTGTAAATAGTGAAGGTGCAAAAGGAGAATTACTTTGGGAAGAGTCCATATGTAGGATCTATTTGAGATTCTTCAATTTGGGTGATATTTTTTTCATCCTTTCTATTTGTACTCTTTTCTTGAGTAAGTAATTTAAAGTGTTTTGTTTAATTTTATTTCTATGGCCTATTAAACTAGTTTTGGACTGATGATGTGAAAATCTTGGTATATTATAATGCAGACTTTTTGTTAATAAATGTGAATTATTATTTTTTATATATTTCATTCTTAATTTAGTTTGTGCAATGACCATGTATAAATTTAAAATCTAGTGTGATACATTGTCTCGACGGAGGACTGTAAGAATTATTAGGAGTATTGAAATGAAATACTATCATACGTAGACATGTGATGATTAGGATTCTAGAATATATGGAGATATGATAATTGTAGAGAGGGCATAAACCTTTCTTTACTCTTTTACAAACTTGACAGAGATCTAAAGCTACATATGCTGAATAGTTCTATTTGTTCTCATCATTAGTCTAAAACATTTTTATTTTGATTATCTCAAATATTTTATATATTTCTCAATAGTTATAGTAATTAACCCTACCCTACTTTCATCATGTGGAATAAATTAAGTAGTTTCAGTAGGCAGTTCTAGAGTCAATTGTGGTTCAACTATTTTCTCGTGGGTTCGACACTCGTCTCATAACACTTTATTACTTGATCAACATGTGCACTTGCATTAGTTGGGATTATTTAGCATATAAATGTGTAGTTGTAAGCAATTTCATTAGCATTATAATTTTTCCACAAATAAAGCTTTAAAAAAACTCTCTACATACACAAAAACAAAATACTCCATTAGCTGTCAAATTAGTTCAATATGAGAAAATACTTGTAACTTAAGTTTTGTTGGATCGGACTGTACAATATGGATCGTACAATACAATTAGCTTTACCAGTTCAATGTTCATCAGGGATGAATAATAGTTTGCCCAATAAATGTTTTATTTGTTCTCATTGTCTGATTTAAATCATGTAGTATGAAGTTCAAAAAGATTTGTTCCTGATTCGATTGCTTGATTCTCAGATTAAAATAGGGAAAGTATATTAATATTCATATAGTACGATCAAGATCATATATCATGATTAATTTAATTTAAAAATTCAAATTTACCTATTTTTGGAAATCCACAATCACAGGCGGGTATGATCAAAATAACTGATCGTTCTAGATGATGAAGATCATACATTAGGATTAATTATTATATTTTTTTAATTTTATTAATTTTTATAAAACACTTGATTTAATTTTTAGAAAACATGATTATACAATAAGATCAATATCATATAGTATGATTTAACAGACAAATCAAGTGTTTCATTTTGATCTCCACTCGTGAGAGTGTGCTTGATTGTCTTACCAACATACATCTAAACATATAATAACTCAATAAATGAAAAATACATTATGATATTATAAGTTTAACAACTACATTTCTACAATTCTTGAGCTCATTTTTCTTTTTGATCTAAGTTTTTGAATGTTGTCTATAATTTTAATCCATGTGTCATACCTGAAACATTAGTACAACAAAGCTAGCTGTATAAATTGCAAAAAAAAAAAAGAATTTATCTAAAAATGTTTGAAATAATCAAAATCTCAAAAATAGATAAGTTTCATGAGTTTCAACATGGCCCCCCAACTAGCAATGTCAAGATTTTTTAGAACTTTTGAGATAAAAAACATCTTACAAGCAATATTCCATAGCCTTACAATAGTCACATTTTCAAAATGGAAGATTGAAAGTTATAGGAAGAAGAAGGCAATAATAGGCACAAACTCACATGTAAAACTCTCCTTAAGTGTTTGTAAATCAAAGCTCGAAGAGTTTCATTAAAGAATTTTTTTTCTCTATGTTCTCCACTGATTTTTCCTCTTTTTCTCATAATCTAACATTTTGAGAGAAAAAAAAAACATTTTATATTAACGGCCTTAAGAACAAAAGCCAAATTTTTTTAAATTAAACAAAATAATATTTGATCGTATAATAAAATCTAAATCATACAACAAAGATAATTAAATCTGACTTGTATTGTTCCACTTTTAACAACAACTAATTAATTAGATTAAATAAGGAAAACTATCGTACAATATGATGTACATTATAAAAAATGATGTAATTATAGATTACGATAGATTTAATTTTAAATGAAGTTAATTAAATTGGTAATTTTATCAATTGAAATAATATTAATCGTATGATATGACTTAGATCATACTGTACGATTGGATATTATATCATAAATCAATGTAAATTGATAGGATTCTCGATTTTAGATTTGCGTGCACTACTTATCTTCTTAACACGAAAATACATACAAGACTAGAAAAATAAATATATTTTTGACACTTGTAGCTTCATCATTAAATTTTCCTTCATTTTTCTAGACATGTAAAATTTGTTCATAGAGTTAGTTTGCAGTTTTGAGCTACCCAATATTTCGGAGTTTTGTATGTTCTTCTTTGAGCGTACCTAATTTATATTTTTTGTTCATCTAATATAAATCTGCAATCAATACTTCAAATCTGCACAAGAATTTGTTGATAAAATTAACACAACAAAATTATATATTTGACCATTTGAAAGTATTTATTCGTTTATGCATATTTAATTTCAGATAAATTTGATCCAATTAAATGTGTTCAATTTTGCTATTACATTGTATATTTGATAGATTGTGGGGAAAGAGATCTGAAGTCTCTTTTAGTTGCCGAAAAGAATTGCGTATTGAAGTTATTTTAGTTAATGATCAAACATTACAACAACAATATCAAGTCTTTATCCTATTATGTGGAGTCGGCTGCATGAATCATGTTTCTCCATTGTTCCTTATTAAAAGTTAAATTCCCTTTAAATTTAATAAGGGAATATCATTTCTAATATTTTCTAATCAAATTTTTTTAGGTCTACCTCTAACTTTTTTAATATAAGTCAAATATATTATATATATTTTCCTTATCACAGAAGGCCGTTATTTTATGTGATCAAACCATCTAAGGCTTTTAGTCTTTTCACCTATATGCTCATTTTTTTTATCTTGTCTCTAAGAGTAAATCCACTCATCCATTTGAGCATCCTCATCTCTATAGTATTTAACTTAATACTAAAAATAAGAAGAAATTAAAAAAAATACATAAAAAATCTAAGATATTGAGAGAAATTTTTTGCCTCTCTAAAAAAAATAATAATTAAATTAAGATAAAAAATCATGATAGAATAAGTTGGTATAATTTATATAATACGAATTTAAAATTATTAAATTTATTCTGACCATATATATATATATATATATATATATATATATATATATATATATATATATATATATATATAATTACAACAGGAATAGAATCAAGTCTTTGTCCACTACGTGGGGTCGGCTACACGATTTTTTTTTCGCCATGTGTCTTGTTAAAAGTCAAATTCTCATTTAAATTCAAGGTTGTGAAAATCGGATCGGACAATGAACTGGATGAATGAGAAGTTCACGGTTCGACTAGTCGAACCGGAGTTGAATCGGATGACGTAATAAATAATAATATTATTAAAATCAATATAATTAACATAATATATTACAAACTAACATTGATTTTAACAAATATTAGAATTAATTTCAGCACTTTTGATTGATTTGAGCCCCACAATTTTTTCATTTATAATGCTTAAGAAGTTGAAAATAAAATATAGAATATTGAAATTAAATAAAAACAAAAAACAAAATTCATTAAAAATTTGGGATTATTTTTTCCTGAAAAAAAAAAAAACATACAGATCATTGCAACATGCCTAAGAAGATGCGTAAAAAGGAATTTGATGTTAAATGTGGGTTTGTATTTCTAGCTGCTTTGATTTGACAACAGTCGATACAGATATGTTGGAATCTCTTACAAGAAAAAAATTTGATTTAAATAAATGTAAAGAAAGATTTACCTATCCGGCAAAATGCACGAGCACGTCGAGAACGGAATGCACGAGCACGACTCACTGTGTAAATGACTAGACAAGCGACACCGGCAGCCATTCGAGTGGGATGTTAAGCTTTGTGCCCTAGTTCTCTTGGGGACGGGAGAGAGACGGAGAGAAAGAGAGATCAGGAGGAAACGAAATACGAAATAATCGAAATACAACATAGTACTTAAGGCACATGTTTGCACTCGACTATTTCCCTAATCACTTACGCCGTTCAATCTTAGATGGGCGGCTGAGATGGACGTTTTTAAGAACCACGCGGTCATCGGAAGGCCTTTGTTTAATGTGACCAAACCAGCTAAGGCGACTTTCTCTAATCTTCTCTTCCACTTGAGCTACTCCAACTTTTTTACGTATATGCTCATTTCGTATCTTATCTCTATAATGCTTTGCCACTCATCCACCTAAGCATCCTCAATGCAACACTTAACTTAGAATTATGCTTATATTTTTATTTCCAAGATTTGGCATCATAAAACATTGCAGGTCTCACCAACATTGCATTATATATTAAATTAATTAATTTTAAAAAATATAAATATTTAAAGATAATTTATATGGAAATATAAAATATCCTAAATAATTGTTTTCTCAACCGTTGAGTCGACCAATAAGGAACATCCACTCCGGCGGCGTCATCATGGACGGTCCAGATTTACAGATTGCGATCTCCCCAAAACACCGTTCACACCCGATCTCGTCCTACAAAATAGATATTAAACAAATCGAATCAAGCATACAGGACAGGGAGCATCCACGGCTCGAGCATATCCGTGGACGGCTGAGATCGATGAATTATATTCTATTCTTTTTCCTTTATCGAATCAAAAGAGGGGGCGGTCGCTTCGTCGTCCTTCTTTCGGATTGAAAGCACAAAAGCAAGAGGGATCTTCGCGTCTCTTCTTCCTCTGCTTTACAAGGGGGGAAAAGATAGAAGGTAAGAAGATGGACTCTTTTCTGGGATGCCTTCCATCTGAGCCGGCGGAGGTTAATGGCTCTGCGAAGGAGGTGGAGGAGAGAGGAATGCTACCGCAGGTTGATTCCTTCCTCGTGGAGGCCCTTGAGAATCCTCGTCATCGTCTTACCGGTTTGTTCTTTTTGTCTTCTGCTTCTTTTGCCCTACTTTTATTTGTTCACGCTATGGCTTTTTGTCAAGTCTTGTTCTGTTTGTAGTTGAGGGAGCTGAGAATATTGTTTGCTTAGGGCTTGTACCTTTGTGGAGTTGGTGTGTTTGAATTTTTTTTTTTTTTGAATTTTGAGGGCGTAATCGTTGATCCTTCGGTAATTAAGGTCTCGCTGATAGTTTGATTAGGGTTTGCTTGTTTTTTGTTTTTATTTTCGTGAAATTATTTTTTTATTACTTTCCTGGGGCACTGATTAGCTAAGCTTTTTATTTTCTTTCTGGATCATATGGGAAATCTATTTGCTCGATGCAATACGATTTTAATATGCGGGATTAGATTTGGATTGTCGTAATTGTGATCTGGAGAGCCTATTGAAAGTTTCGTTCTTTAGCCTTTGTTACTTGAAGATTCATATATGGTATTACTCTCCTTCATATGGTCTCATGTTACAGTTATGCTTCTATACTTTTCAATAGTACTATGTACCCGTAACACAGAGCAACTAAATTTCCTTGATGAGCTCAGACTTCAAGCACAACAAAGTGTAGAACTTTATCATGCTTGAATAATATGGGCACTCGATTAACTCTCATAATTCAAAACTTTTCTATTTGTGACTTTATGTTAATTCTATGATTAACCATTATCCTAATTATGCAACGTGGAGATGCAGTGTTAGAATTTTTTACCTTCCCGTTGTAACTAAACATTTCAAATCATGAGAAAGGCACTTTGTCATGAGTTCGGTAAGAAAGTAAAAGTACCTAGACTCTCTGCGGTGTTCTTGAACATTATCTTATCTGTAATATTAACTCTATTTTTTTTAGTAATTTGGGGTTCCTAAGTAGCTAAAAGAAGGTTAAGTTTTTTTTTTTTTTATAATTATCGTTAAGTACATAATGCTCGCGTGTCAATAATGTTCTCTTTTGTCGGTAGAGTGAAGTCACATCCTCTATGTCTTCAACTGTGGAATTCATAGGTTTTCTACATCTGCGCCTTTGGACACACCTGTATGCAAGTAATCAATACAAGAGACCAACCAACTCCTTGATAGGATGAAGTTCTTGGAGAATCCTTTGATGCTCAAGTTATTATTGATCTTTAGGAAGAACTTGAGTTGAATGTATATTTAATGAGCTCGTGGAATATTGGGTTGATTGAATCATAGTGGAACTGGTTCTCTGAAGTCATGGTTTGAAATTGCATGATATGAGACCTGCCTCAACAATTTTTTCACGATGAGGCACACACTTCATGGTGTGATATGTGTGGCATGCTTCACATCGGTTTTGCTTAAGTTTGTGCAATTTAGAGCTAGGATTTTTTTTTCAAAGAAATATAAATAAAATACAATCAATAAAACTATTCTATTAACCCACTTTATCTCTCTTGCCTCACACACATCTTTTCTCTTTTCTCATGACAGACCAGAGCGTCTCTCTTCTCAAACACCCCCTTCTCCCCTCTTTCGTACCTACATATTATGTAGACTACTCCAAGCGAAAGATACAGTTGCATTAAAAGGAAATATGGTAGGATTCTCTCAATTTTAATTGTGTAATTTTATTTTATTTTTTCAAGTAATGAATTCAGTTTGGTGACGCACTCTAGACTATAGCAATTTGCTATTAAATATTTGTCCTTACATGTTCATCATCTGATTGTGAATGAAATACGTAGAACAAGCTTTGCTAAGCGACGGAGTACATACAATCAAGTTCTTACCTAAATTATAAGTATTTTAATTACCTTAAGGATGAACTTAGTTTACATCATGCATGACAAGAGATTAAATGATAGACATTTGAAAAAAATGCTTTTGAGGATGATAAAAATCCCTTTTTATCCCTTAGTTTGTAATGACATGACAACATATATGAATGGTTTATGGATAATGATGATGAAGTTACACCATCTATGTTGCAATTGGAAGATCTCAATATTTATTTCTTTGATGAGGATAGAAGCATGATCAATTGGTCTAACACAAACTAGCAAGAAATAAATAGATAAGGTATCTAGAAAATGGGATGTAATTAAAGTTGTAGCCATCAATATAGTTATTATTCTATATATTAATTAATATTCTTACTAATTAGGGAGGAAGAAGAAGATGATGGAGATCGAAAATGATGAAGAAGATTGGGAGAACATTGACATAATCCATAATGAGGTTGGGGAAAAACAATTCATTATGAAAATGATTCTAATGAAGGCCCCCTAAATGATGAGAGTACTGTGGACTTTTGACTTTAGAAATACTAATTTTGCTGGCTTATTTCATAGCTTATTGTATAATATTAGGAAGGAGAGAAATAATTGTTGTATTGAATTTATTTCGATTTGTATGTTATTAATTCTTATATTGATATCTTATTTTATTTTGATTTTTGTGTGACAAGTTTATATTATGATGTTAATATGTTGCCCACATCCTATAGGGGAAGCATCTATAGGTTAAGGTGAAATATTTGTGGCTGATGGCCCATCTAACTACTAGAGTTGAGTAAAGTTTTGGGTAGGCTTTCTTCCTATTATCTAGAAGAAACCAAGGCGGTAGAGATCATAGGGGCAATTGCTAGTCTCCCTTGACATTGCTCTGACGATTCAGAACAATAATGACTGTTGCTAATCATCATTAGCATTGTTCATATTTTTTAATAGAGAATGTTGCACTATAGCCAATAAAATCTTTTGAAGCTATACTACTATAGTACATATTACATAGTGCATGATGATCCAGGAGGCTCTTATGAAATGGTGAAATTATTATTGGAAGGTTAGAAGTGCAATTATTGAAAAGTGACTAACTTTCAAATTGGCAAATTGAATAATAAGATGGGACAATCAAGGAGGAGAGAGAAATACATGTGGAGCAAATTAAGGAAACTACTCAAAATACACCTATATATTCTGCTTAATCCTATCATAGTCAACCAACATAGTCAACCAACCTAAAGGAGATCCATGAAAATGTTCTTTTGAATTAAGTCATAGTCATCTTCATTTAGTATGTTTTAAGCTAGTGATAGGAAGGGTTTCTTAATCAATGGTTTACAATAATGTATGGTTATTCTTATCAATTGAGGCTGTAAATTGGCCTCAATGTAAGCATGATGAAATAGTCGAATTTAGAATGAAATTCTTTAGTTCCTCTAAAAAATTATTGACAACTCAATCTCTCTTTTGTGTCTAGGATTCATACTCAAGCCATTAGAACGCCTCCCAAGGCATGGCCCAAACTCATAGGTTATGAATTCTAAGTTGGATATTGTCCCTTATCTCTCTCTCTCTCTCTCTCTTAGAATTCAAAAATCACCCTTTTATTACTCAAATTTTGAACCCTAAATTTTGTTCTTAGGGTTATAAACACCATCATAATTCCTGAAATATGTTTTTTTCTAATTGTTGGAGAAGTCTTCCGCACCCCAATTCTGGATCAAGTTAGTTTCAAATCATATCTTTGATTCGTAGGAATTTTGATATGGTTAGATTAATAAGAATTGCACTCTTGTTTTTTCTATGGAAAATACGATCAACAATTATGAGGTTAGATTATAGATAATTTAATAGTATCTCTATATTTTAAAGGAAAATATGGCAATGATGATGGCTTCCTTTGATGACTTTTCTGCTAAAGGTGACACCATAATTTACTCCATGACTAGGTGTATTGACAAAAGGAGAGCATTCACCTAAAGACTACCACCTGCATTAGAGAGCCAATTAGAAAAATTAGGAAGATCCTAGAGAAGAAAGAAGATGAATACCTTCTGTTCAAGGCAAAGGAAAATTTGGAGATTTTTATTTTTTACTTTAATGACCTTATCAAGGATAATGTAATTGACCATTGGTTTGTATTTTAAGAAGCATGTTTCATGGTTTACGATTATCCTGATCCGGAAGATATTTATACACAATCTAAAATTTATGAGATGCCAACCATATTACAATCAAGTTTAAAGATTATTAAAAGTTTAATTCTATCCCATCAGACACAAAGAAGAAAAATGGATATGATGATATAATTTGAACGCATCTACTTTAGAAATTTTGTTAAATGATAAATTTGTATTCATGAGATATGTGAAGGGGCTTTATGGGAGTCTTTTCATAAATAATAGCTTTTCTAGCTTGTAATATCTTTGAATTTAACATCAAGTTATTACATTTTAGGAAACAATTAAGTCTCTTTCCATTTGATAAAAAGCTCGGCCTAGTGATACAAAGAAACTTATGATTGAAAATCTAACTGAGCAAGACACAAGACTATTGTGTTTCTAGTGTAAAAAGCCAAAGCTCAAACTCATGGATTGTTGGAATTTATTTCTAGAGAAGAAATCAAAGTAAAAGATGAGAAAGAAGACTCTCACTTCTAGTTCTAAATTAGTCAATGAAGTGAGAGAGTAATTAAGGCATATTCTTCATTGGCCTTGATGTTGTATGCACATGTTGGTGAGGAAGTTGAGGAACTTTTTCATCTCAAGTTTTAAGTAAAATCTAGCTTCATTGATGCTAGTTTGGATCTAGGTGGTGAAAAGAAACCTTTATTTATTTTTTAAAATTTTAAGATATGGCTCAAAAACCTGGGATTTCTATATTGAAATTTTCAAAACTCTATTCTAAAAATTACTTTATGGTGTAGAATATTGGCCAATAAATGATAATAATAATAAGCATAAGTTAAGTGTTGCAGAGATGAAGATGCTCTGTTGGATGAGTGGTTCACTCTTAAAGACAAAATGCAAAACAATTATATGCATTAAAAGGTTGGAGTAGCTTTGGGGCAGATAAGATTAGAGAGAGTCATCGAAAGATAAGATTAGAGAGAGTCGCCTTAGTGAATTGGTCGCATAAAATGTCAGCCTTTCACTGACTCGGTTAGGAAAGTAGATTTATTAATTTGACCTATATTAAGAAAGTTAGAGGTAGACCTAAAAATATTTGGTTAGAAAATATTATAAATGACTTTTTTTTATTGAAATAGAAGAAAATTGGGCTATTAACATAACACAATGGAGAAAAAGGATTCATGTAATTGGATGAAATTTATGATATTGTTGTTGTTGTTGTTGTGCTCTTGGTCGATTATCTAGAAAATCTACTCTTATGTTTACTTTCTCTAGTTTCATTGATGGGGCAGTTTTTGAAGATATTTTATTGAGGGTAGTTTGTGGAGCTGTATCATTGAATGCATATTACCTATCAAATATTTTATATCTATTGGATAGATATGGTTTCTTTTTTAGAAGATAATAATAATTTGTGCTTATTAAGAGAGGGAAAAAATAAAAAAAGTATAATCAATTGATCTACTCCACCTTAAGTGGAGATGGAGGAGGCCAACAAAGTAAAGGATACCAACAAGAGAGTCAAGATCCCTTTTCTTGATGAAAGCATAAGAATCGCCATCTCGACGCTAAAGAAGGCTGATGCATCCCATCCTCTAAAATCCACTCTCTATCCTCTTCATTGGCTTGCCTCCTAAGTCACAGCACAAACTCGTTGGGCATGAAATCCGAGGTGGTCAGTGGCTCATTACACTATTGAAAGTTCAAATTATGGTTGTTAAACCACTTGAACTATAACCGCATATCAAAAGGGGGGTGAATTGGTATTTAAAAAATTGTTTTGAAAAATTCTTTTTTGAAAATTTAAATCAAATTCATCACTAAAAAATTTAAACGTAGATTTTGTAATGCGGAAGCTAATAATAGGTAAATTCAAATACTAAATTTTTGTGTGGATTTTGTAGAAAAATGAATAACAAAATACTTTTCTTCTTTTTATTTTCATATTTTTATTTCTTTTTCTTTTCTAACAAAAAATCAATTCGAAAGCAATCTCAAAATTTTTGTATCACAAAGATATTAGTTTTCAACTCAAATTTGCAAGAAAGAAAAACATTTGAGAAAATAAAAATATTGAAAATAATGTGCCGAAAGAAAGAAGAACGAATGCACCAAAAATTTATAGTGGTTTGGTTAACCTTGACCACCGTTCACTCTCTGGAGTCTTCTCCAGGTATTGTACTAAACTTTTTAGTGTCTATCCTTTTGTCCCCATAGTAAAACGGAGAAACCTTTACAAGAATCACTTCCACGAACGATGCGGTTGAGATCCAAATCACTTTCACCTTCCTCGGTGCGACGAAGTGAATCTTTTTCACCTTCACTGCCTCACTGGTGCGGCGAAGTAGCCGAATCCTTTTCATCTTCCCTGGTACGGTGGAGTTGCCAGCGACTCATTAACTCCAAGAACTTTTTCTTGGAATTTTTCTCAAGAAAATTTTGATACAAGAAGGAACTAGGTGGATGCTGACCGGAGCAACCGCAACCGCGTGAGAAATACCCTCTTACACTCTCTTGCATTCACAACTCTTCTCCTTCACTCTCAACTACACCTCTATTCCTTCCCAAAGCTCTCTTCAAACCAGATTATTGTATTTCTAATGGATGTCATATTATTAATGCTTCTAATAATCATGCTAGTTACATTGAATTCTGTCCCAGACATGACAAAATAGGTGACAACCTATAATAGAGGGTAATGTTTACTCTATCTCCAACCTTGGATAATATTGAGTTTCTAAGGATATGTTGAATGATGCGGCCATTTTGGTTAAGAGTGTTTCCAAGGGACTGGTGTTGATTGAGTGGTTCATTTCTAATGGTCAGATTAACCTTGGTCCAATCATAATCTCCCCTAGAGCTAACATTGTGGGGTTTTATTCTTGTGGTAGAGATGTGTAGGATTTGATCAAAGTCCTGATAAGTAATTTCTATGGAATGCCTACAGACATAAGATTGCATAGTAATTCTATCAGCATTAAGTCTTAGGCTTGCAATGAATTCATGTAAGAAATCTGAGTTGAAAGGAAATGCTAGAGTAAGGATAAATTAGAGAGTGATGCCAATAAAGAGATCTAGTACCTAATCATTTAGAATGTCCTGGTTGAGGATCATAAGAGTAGTGCGGGCATACCTATATCGATGATATGCTGACTCATATTCCATAGATTGGAATATGTCGTTCGCAGGATGACAAGAGGAACTTCTTACTAATGCTCTAGAATGCTTGCCATTGGCCATGGGGATGCTAAAGACAAGAATTTAAAGCTAGAAAGAGAGGATTTGGAAGATTGTGTGCTTAAAATCTTAGGATAACATTTTCTTATATAAGCCTCAGCTGATTGTACAGTATGATTCAAATCGTATAGTACGATTAGAAGAATTCAATTTGTCCTGGCCGAATAGTTGAAAAAGGTGGTCAAATTATACAATATGATTATAATAGTACTGGACGATATTCATTAAATCATTTGTCCTGAGGAGTCAGTTTGAACAATCTTTCACCAAACTGATTGTACAATACAAATAGGTGTTCATATAATACTATGGTTAATTAAATATTGTACCGAATGAATTGAAACACCAACGGTCATTGCCACGTGTACCGTACAGTATGAAATATGTGCTCGTACACTACAAACATCAATAATTGAGTTAATTTGAACCATTGTATTGACTACACAATGCTGATGTGATGATCTGTGTGGATCGTACTTGGATATTATTAGCCTTCGATGTTTGATGATTGCATGAATATTTCAAGACATTGTCATCAATGTGAAATTCATGGTGTGGGTCGCCTAATATTTTGCATCCCACGATAGCTTCCTGGCCTTTGGAAAGTTGGGATATATATATATGTTGGGCCTAGTAACTGTCCTTTGCGGCTGACTACTTTTCCCAATGAGCGGAAGAAATTCCTCTACAATAAGTAACATCACATTATATTTTAAAATTTTTTGGGACTATATTGCATATCAATTCAATGTACCCCACAGAATTATAATTGATAATGGTTTTGCAATCAAGTCAACAAAAATAAATAATTTTGCATTGGATTATACGCATTAGTTGGAGATACTCAACAATATATTTTTCTCGAGCTAATGGATTGATTGAGACTTTCAACAAAATTTTGATGCAGATTTTAAATAAAACTTTGGATGATAATAAACATCAATGGCATGAAAAGTTGGTTGAAGCTTTGTGGGTTTATCAGACCACTTGTAGGATCCTGACTCAATCCACTCTATTTTCCTTATTGTATGGGCATGAAGTTGTTCTCTTTGAAGGTACAACTTCTATCACTAAAAATCATAATTCAAAATCAAATCACAATTGAGCAAAATGCTGAACTTTGGTTGGAGGAAGTCGATGGTTTAGAAGAGCATTGCTTGCGGGCTCAACAAGATCTGGAGCTATATTAGTCACGCATGGTTCAAAATCATGATAAATTAGTTCGCTCTTGAACTTTCCCAGTAGGAAACTTGCTTTTGGTTCTTCAGAGATCTATTTTAGCCCATTGAAAAATTGGTAGGAAGTTTGAACCAATATTGGGGCGGGGGCGAGCGGGGCACCATTTGTCGCAGAGTTAGTCTACCAAAGAGGTTCTTATCAACTAGTTGCTTGTAAGGGGAACTACCCAATGCTTCCTATCAATGTGCGGTTTCTAAAGAAATATTATGCTTGATGTAAATCAAATTCAAAATCAATGAAAAATCATTAAATTCAAATCTCTTCAAATTTGGCTCTTTCAATTTAAATCTTCAAACTCAAAACTTCCTAAATTCAAACATATCCAAGTTCAAAATCCTTCAAATTTCAATCAAGTCTAAATCAATCTCAATCCAATCAAAATACAAATTCAAAACTAAATCCCTTCGAGGTGTTCCTATGCTCTGATAAAATCACTATTATCTAGGACGAGGAATTACTTGCAACCCTTGTCCTCATTTTAAAGCTATTAGCACCAATGCTTACTCCCCAGCAGATGTATCATTGTGTTGCTCTAGATCTTTGATTGAGAATGTAAAAAAAAAAAATTCTAATAAAAAATCAAAATGAAATTCTAAATCTCTTTCATTTGCCAACTTGGATTACATTGGTTTCCTTGTTTGAGGATTGATGTTGGGTCCTATTATATTCTTGTGATATAAATGGACTAAATTTTTAGGTTTGTTTATGGTAGATTAGCCATTAGATCCTATTTAAGCATTAGCCTAGACTTTTAGGTTAAGAATCCCTGAGACTCCTCATCCTATTATTCACCTTGTATACTTAGGCATCTATAGGTCTATAAACCCCAGGTTGATTGATTTTTTCTCATCCCCTGTTGGTGTGAAGAATCAATCCCTTAACTAGAGTATGCTGGTTAATATAAGTCTCCTTGTGGCATCTTTCCTAGTCTAGTTATTAAAAACCCTAATAAAATTTAAAATTGGCTTGTTTCCTCCCAATAGTTTAGGTAGAGTAGCCCTTAGTTAAAATATGCCATGTTAGTATAAATCCCCCGCATAGACATTTTTCCTAGTCTAGCTATTGAAAATCCAAAAGAAAACTAGAGTTAGATTTCACCTATTCCCCAGAGGTGTAGGTTGAGTGCCTCTTAAACTAGTTGCCCCTAGTTAGATGTAAGTCCTCGTGTTTTCTATCTAGGTTAGTCTTTGAAAACCCAAGAAATTCTTCGTCTTTTAAGGTTAGGTGTGAGTCCCCGTGTTTCCTTTTCTTAGGACTAGACTAACTAGTGTAGTGTAAGCTTTTTAGGCACCTTCCTAATTTAGTCACCCAAAAATCTCTAGTATTTTAAGGTTAGGTGTGAGTCCCTATGCTTGCTTTCATTAGATTTATTAGTGTATAAGAAAGCCCCTCGTGGCACCTATCTAGTACTAAAAAGAAAATTCTAGTTTTTTAAAAATATAGGTGTGAGCACCCGTGCTTCATTTTCTTAGGACTATATTTACTAGTGTAGGAGCAAACCCTCCTGTGCACTTGCCTAGTACTAAAACAAAAACCTATAGTTTTTAAGGTTAGGTGTGAGTTTTCTTAGGATTAGATTTGCTAGTGTAGGGAGAAATTATTCTATGTGGAGTCCGGTGTAGCTTCTTGTCCGAACTCCAATCAGGTTTTGACACGTGTTTTTTTATTTTATTTTTTATGCAACCACGTGGATTTTTTTATTAACATGTGACTTGACGACCCGTCCCAACTTATTCAATTAATAATATTTTTCTTGCAACCCGATTCGCAGGTTATAGATTTGAAAAATGAAGCCGATGCGCTAGTTCAGTTTTGAAAACTCGTAGAAGACAAAAATTTTTTAGGGTTTTGGAGTTGGAGCTCTCGTCACATTCAACAGAGATTACTACGTGCGGAATCCGGAAGAAACCATTGGTCAACGTAGAGATTACTATGCTTTTTATCATCAAGAAGAAATGGTCGATCATCGTTGTCTTTGTCCTCTTTAGCTGTTTAGGGTTTAATATACAGGACAAGCTTGTTTTTGTGGATATTATGTAACTGTAAACATTTAGAGCTATCTGGATAACGCACAAATTGTTCATGTGTGAACTTGTATACCGTAGAACTTTCAGAGAGGATGTCTAGCTAAATTATGTTCGAATATCAATTGGCTTGGAGGAAATTCATAAATTTAATGGAGTTTAAGAAAGTGAACAATAGTTTCAAGATTGAATATTGTGCACAAGCTTGTGCACATACTGTATACAACCTTGTCAATAGTCTCTGCTATATTTTTCCACACGCTCTACACGACCTTGTACACACTTTGTACAACCTTGTATACACACTATGTACATGCTTGTACGCACACTGTTTACAACCTTGTACACACTGTGCATATAAGCTTGTAGAAATGATGCTTTCTCATCACTCATGTTCCTACATTATCTTAGTAGATGGTCTTCTTGCTTTAGCCAAATCATGATTGTAGCTTTCTATAAATTTGTGCACCTTTCAATTTCCATCTTCATCCACTATATTTTTAATCATAGCTAGACAACAAGTTCCAGTATTTGATTTTCGATATTTCATTTGGAAATTCAAATCAAGACCCTTCTTGAAACCAGATTTTGAACAAACAAAATCCTTGCGTCTTATCTTCCTAGAATTGGGCCAATAATTGTGATGTTCCTTGCGAACACTAAAACTAGCATTATTTGCATTCCTGCAATAAGCCTCACATGCCTCCTCACCATTATACACAACCAACAATGCAAAAAATATTAAGAGAAAATCAACACAACCTATTTATACATGTTGGAAATAATTAACGATAAAGAATTGCCCTGTACCCACAATGTGTACAAGGTTAAAAGCCCTTGTACGCACACTGTGTTCAACTTGTATATAATGTGTGTATAAGTTGTACATAGTGTTTGTATAATCATCCAATCAGTGTGTACAAGCTTCTGCACAAGGGGATCCACAAAAGGTAAGGAAATCCCCTTATACAAATACTGTGTATATGATGTAAACAGTGTCTATACCCCTTCGGGGAACATTACTGTTTCTAGAGGATCTATTTATGAACTCATAACCGGTATAAGGAGCAGACGATATTTCAAAATAAATTCACAAAAAATGTGAACTTAGGAGGAGTTTTAAATTTACCTATAAGTTAAAATCTACAGGTTGTCCAACCAAATTCACTTTCGTTTCAACCAATCTTGCACTCTCTGCTTTATCCTATAAACTCTCAATAGTTGGTTGCAGTCTTCTTATCTTTAAGTTTTCTTCCTCCGCACTATTCCTTGAGCATGTCATCTCATCAGAGAATTGAAAGTCCTCCAAACCTATTTCCAACATCATCGCCCGTTGCCCATTCATTGTATGTTCTTAATTTTTCTTTCTCAGCAGGTATGAAAAGTTTTATTCTGTCAAAACCCTAAAATTTGGAGGACTAAAATTTGGGGATGAAGCATGGGTTAAAAAAAAAGACAGCTTATTGAATTAGCTGGGTTGGGTCGTTGGGTCATGCGTTAATAAAAAATCCACGTTGATGCATAAAAAATTAAAATAAAAAAAATGTTTCAAGACATATCCGGACTCCGCACATAATAATTTATCTAGTGTAGGAGTGGGCCCTTCTATGGCACCTACATAGCACTAAAATGAAATCTCTAGAACTTTTGTAATATATCAGATGATGGATTTCCTTTGTTTTCATTAATTTGGGCTAGCCTCCGGAGGCCTCACTATAATAAAACTGGTCATTTACTGGCCATTGGCATTCTCATTCCCAATAATTATTTATGAATTAGTTTCAAACCTTGCCATGATTTGAAAGTGTGCAATCAGGTTTTTCCATAAGGCGATGCACATTTTGAGGCAGAAGCTTCATAGTTAAATCATTAAATTAATGAAAAATATGAACTAATGAATAATATGCTAACATCAATGTAAGATATAAGAATACATCTTAAAAGGTTGAATATAGGCCATTTATTGTCACATAAAGCGATAAACAACACTAAATAAATTCTCCCAGTTCAACCTAACATAAACAAGCAATTTTAAGGTCATAATATATGAATTCCAAAGTCTTCTCCACTCTCATCACTCAAAGTGATTTCATTAGAATTATCATCATAGTTAATTGTTTTGTCTTATCCCTCATACTAAAAGAAGAGGAAACGGGTTTCCAACAATAAGAGGAGAGGTGTTGTATGAGAAGCAATGGTGATGGCCAAGCAATAACAGAGATAGTAGGATTGAGTGCAGGTTTGAGGGTCATACAGTGTGCATCGTGTGGCTGCAAGTTTGGAGTCATGCAATTCTTCTCTAGTTTGGTCTGGTTTAGATAAATACATTGGTTTAATTATGTCATGCAATCTGAACAAGGACACTGTTTATATATATATATATATATATATATATATATATATATATATATATATATATATATATATATATATATATATATAACAGTTAACTAATTTTTCTTGAAATAAGAAATGAAGCTTGGTATTATGAGAGTTTTTTTGCTAAATGTGTCTTGCTCTGTCCAAAGTATATATTCTTGATGAGTATCTGTTCACCCACCCTAATGTTGCTTATTTCTTACGTTTGAATGCAAACCTGGATTCTGTGTCTACGACTGAAATGGTTTTCCTTTGTGTAGTGCGTGCATTTTCTTCCCTCTTATGCAAACCTAGTTTGACACCTTTTTTTCCAATAAAAGAAAAATCGTTTCAATTTCTTGCTTGTGAGCAGAAATGAGATTTTAATATATTTGAAGTTATAATTAGCATTTTCTCTTCGAACATAGTCCTATTGAAGGATACTGATTTTGTTTCATTCAACCCTGTTTTGTTAGTTGAAATTCTTCATGATGATCTTAAATGCACCTCTGTCCACCAATAGATGAAATAAATGATTTTCATTTAACTTTGTCTCTAATTTGTGTATTTAGATGAGCAGTTTAAGCTACCTTTTATTTTTTACCTGTTTCTCTTTAGCAGTAACAGAGAAAATGCAAATGCGAATGTGTATTAGTTTTTGTTCTCTATCATAGGGCGAATTATTAGGTCCGGTCACCGGATCTAAATTTTTATCCGGATTTCGTGCGCTTGATGTATTTTTGAAAAAGAGTAGCTAATACACAATTTTAATTACATTTTAGCTGTTTTTTGTTGAGTATTTGCAAAAATATAGTAAAAGCGCAACAAATATTTTACTCATTGAGTATTTGCTGCCCTTTTGCTGTGCTTTTGCTGCGCTTTTCAAATACTCAGTAAAAGGGTAGCAAAAGAGCAGCTAATATGCAATTAAAATTGTGTATTAACTGCTCTTTTTAAAAAAATACATCAAAAGCGCAGTAAAAGCGCACGAAATCCGGACGAAAATTTAGGTCCAGCGACCGCTCGCCCTGTTATAGTACTCTGATTCTTTGGAGATTTTACTTACCAGGTATTGCATACTTTTGCAGTGTATAACCGTTATTACATTATATTAAGAATAGATGCATAATGTAAACAATTTATGCTTTGATTATTAGAGTTTATTATTATTCTTTTCTGGAGTTGATGATATATCGTTAATTGTAGTGTTACGGATGGAGTTGGATATTCAGACGTTCATGCAGAGTTCTGATCAATGCCAATTTGAATTCCAGCACTTCCCTACATCTTACCTCAGGTGTGCAGCTCACCGTGTGGCTCAACACTACGGACTGCAAACTTTGGTAGTTGAGAATGTTGCAGATGGTTCAGGTAGCAGGATAGTTGTAAGGAAAACTCCTGAAAGCAGATATCCTGCCATCTGTTTATCAGATATTCCTACCAAGCAGCTTGAAAATGAGCAAAAAGGACAAGTTAAGATTGTTATAAGGCCAAGACCAAGCAAAGCATCCCAGATTGATATGGAAGGACAAAGAAACAGGATCATTTTCCGCACTGTGGAAAAACGAAAAGAGGATTATGATAAAGCGCGAGCCCGCATATTCAATGGCTCTTTCAGTGCCGATAATGATCTTGTTGCTGCTGCTGATGGAAGAAATTCATCAAGTGGAGATGAGAAGGAAACCTTTAGGAATGTAACAGAAGAGCTGGAAAGGATAGGCATAAAGGAGGCAGCATCCAGAGTTGCCATCTTTCGAGACCGAGAAAAAGACCGTAGTGATCCAGATTATGATCGAAGTTATGATAGGTCCAAGGCAAACTCATTGTGGCAGTTTCTTTATACTCTGGTTAACTTCTTCATTCTTCAATGAACTAATTTTTAATTGTTTAATGCTTAGATATGCTCGGGGATTTGTACCTTGCAATAGCTTTGCCCTTGGAGCTTGCAATGTTCTTCAGCCTTCTCACGTGCAATATGATGGGGCTTACTCTCAGATGGGCTACAGGCCGGTTGACCCTTCAACCATAAATGTATTTGGTTCTGTTGGATGTAGTCAGACATCACCTAGTGCTGTTTATGTACAATGGCCGAGTCCCGCTATGATGTATGCACAGTCTTATGAGCACTTTAGACATGCAGTATTTCAGGTAAGAAATTATACTTCTGTTTTCCCTACCAATGTTTACAAAATCCGGGTTTTACTTTGGTGTTTTACTTGAGAATTCCCTTGGCGTGCAATTTATTTTAAATTTCTACTATATTAGTTTCATATTTTGAGCCTTAGAAATTTTGATTTGAACAAAATTAATGATTGAGAATTGATTTACTTTTAAATAAACTATTCACATTCATCTAGTTGGTATGGGTTTTTAAATAGCAGTCATTCTATCATTAGCCTTACCCCAACTAGTTTGTGTCGGCTTTATAAAATCATCATTTTATACTCATCATCATAATAATCATCTATTATCATCAGCATCATCTTAACTATTTGGTGTTGTTTTATGTTTCTCATTTTTCATTTGTTTGTAGTGTGTATGAGTAGTTAAAACTGATAGGAAGTGGACACAATTTCCTCGAAATGAATGAATGAATGAAAATAAAAAATTAGGAAGAAGAACACACCAAAATTCTTTTTGTTGCAACATATATGAAATAAAACAACAAGATACAGTTGGATCTTCAATTGAAGATGAAGATTCGGCTCTACCAAATCCCTAGACGGCGGCTAGAACTCTCACAACTTAAGAAATTCTAATTTCAACAAAATCAAAATATAATCCTAAAATCACCCTATTGTTAGCCTTAAATATGCTTCCTTAATTCCCTCCCAAATTAGCCCCCTTTTCCTAAACAATTTCCTCTTATTTTTGAATTCAAATTAGATCTCTTGCCCTAAATATTTCTGTTCCAATTATAATTAAAACTTTCCTAAATAATTATTCTTTGATTAAGAATCTTCCTAAACAACTCTCTCTTGATTAGGAAACTTTCTAATTCCCTCCCAATCAAATTAGTCGGTCTATCAATACTTCTCTTCGAAAGTGTCACATTGTCCTCAAGGTGGAACAAATGAAACTGTTGCTGAAGCATTGGACTAATAGCATTGGATTGAAAAATGGACTATCACTGAGTTGAATGATCCCTACCTCTAGCATCTTCCTAATCAATTTCTCGATCTCATCCTTTTGGAGTTGGGAAGAACAGGATGGACAAACATTGATATGTGAGACTCTTTCCTTCAAAATGATAACATGCTCTTGTTCCCGCGGAGGAGACAACCCTTGAACTAGTTGGAACTCCTCTCGATACTACTGTAGGAGTGGTTGAACCATATATGATACTTCATCGTCTCCTCATCTTCTTGTCCTTCCAAACTTTGCATCTCTACCAAAAATCTCACTCCTTGACCCTTTCTCCTCCTTGAAAGAGGCTCCAAAGGTGGCATCTCTTATTTCCCCCCCCCAAAAGTTTCACCTCCCCATCCTCTCTCATTGCCCCTATATTATGATTTCTTCCACTTCCTTGTCTAGTCAATGGCTCCCATGCCTTTGATGTTATTAGTTGTGTATGAAGCTCCAATATTTTCTTTATCATGTCTTCTAGGATAGAAAGTCTTCCTTCCAAGGATGAAAACATTTCTTCGATGGTTAAGAACTTCTCCACCAACTAGGATTTGATTTGCTGCACTTTTCCTTCCAAGACATCCACCTTCTTTGTCGCCATAGGTCCCAGAAAAGTGCGCTGATACCAATTTAATAGGAAGTGGATACAATTTTTTTAAAGTCAGTGAACAACAATAAAAAATTAGGAATAACATACCAAAACTCTTTTTACTGCAAGATATATAAAAGAAAACAACAAGATACAGTTGGATCTTCAATTAGAGAAGGAGATCTGGCTTTCCAAAATGTAATAGCCCATTCTCTTAACTATTGAAATGTTGTCCACATGGGCCTAAGGGCTTCACGGTTTTGTCCTATTGATGTAACTTCTCTGGAGGTCACCCATCCTAGAATTTCTCTGGGATGAGTATGCTTGACTGCAGAATTTCTTAATGAAATTCTAATCATTATATCAAAAGGCACCTCGATACTTAAGAGTTTAACTTCATTTACTTAAGAGGTTTCATAATCTCTTCCACTTAAGTAATATACGTCCTCATTAGTGTCTTGATTCTAGAATCATCCACCATGTAGATGGAGTCTAGAGGTGGCCCCTATAAGTTCAAATGGTGACTCCCTCCATATAGCACTTTGTCCCATATAGGATTTAAGAGATGACTCCCATGGCGTAGCACTTTGTTTTGTATTACATTTAGTTGCCATCTTTTGGCTGGTTATATCATTTGTAACAGTCCAAACTCTTAACTATCAAAACATTATCCGCTTTGGCCTAAGGGCCTCACGGTTTTGTCCTGTTGGTGTAATTTTCCAGGAGATTACCCATTCCAGAATTTCTCTCGGAAGGGCAAACTTAACTGTGAAATTTTTTAATTAAATTTCAACCATTAGACCAAAGGTCCCTCAATGTATAAGAGTTTAGCTTCTTTTACTTAAAAGGTTTCACGCCCAAATTCCTTGCCGGAAGTTAGAGCTCTCACAACCTAAAAAATTCTAATTTCAACAAACTCAAAACATAATATTGATATCACCCTATTGTTAGCCTTAAATAAGCTCCCCTAATTTTCTCCTAAATCAGCCACATTTTTCTAAATAATTCTCTCTCATATATGAATTCAAATTATCTCTTGCTCTAAATAATTCCCTCTCAATTATAATAAAAATTTCTTAAATAATTTTCCTTTGATTAAGAACAGCTCTCTCTTGATTCTGAAAACTTCATAATTCCCTCGCAATCAAATCGGTCCATTAAAAGCATGCTCTTTGTAGATCATTTTGAATAATTGTTATCTATGTTACCTTGATATTACCCATTCTTTTTTTTTTTTGACATTTGTTACTATTTTTATTTACATGTTGAGTAGGTTTAGTTTCTTCCATTTATTTTACAAAATACATGTTTATTGCAATGCTCTTCTAATTTAGCCTTCCTAATTTTTTCATAGATTCATCTTAATATTCTAATTTAATTTATATTCAAGTTGGCTATCAACAAACTTTTGATTGCCCAAAACGTAAATCTATAATATATGGTTGAACTAATTATAAATTTATAAAATTTATCTCAAAGTTTCCATGGTATTATCTTATCTCATGATACTCCAAAAATAGTTTTTCACTTTAATCATACAATCATAATTGTAGAAGTTATAATTCATATATATCACATTAATTTGCATGATATATCTAAGATATTTAAGCCTATTACATCTAAGTATTATTTGACTTGTAATATTAAAATTATACCACTAAATTTGCATATCATATACTAAATTTTTATTATACTACTATTAAATATTTTTTAAGTATTTTCTCCATTCATCCAATTATTTGTTTATTTCAATAAATGTTCAATTGGTTAGCACTATATCATATGTGATGCAGCATATGACAATACACCTCATTTTGAATAGTCTCTCCAAGCATCTCTTTGATCAATTATAGAAGGACAAATTTTATAAAACATTGAGAGATTTTATCTGTGAAATAGAAAAAAAAAAAAAAGAAACTGATGCCAATTGTCGCTTGAGCGCACGACTGGCTTAGTGACGTGCTGCCAGTCATTATCTGAAAAATGGATGGTCGCCACATCAGCATTTAAAAATGTTTTCCTGAATATTTCTTTTATTATTTCTTGATATATCTTTGATTAATTTCAGAAGTGCTGACGCAAAATTGCTAATTAGAAATATATGTTTTTCTTGTAGTTAATAGTTTTTCTGTGATAAAAAACTATTCCCTTTGTTTAATAGTTTTTTTATGAGAATGTGATTGACTTTAGTGACCTTAGTACCCTAAATGAGAATAAAGATTTTTTTATCGGTGTGTTACTAATATAGAAGTTAAAGAAGCTTTAAAGAAAATGAAGTGTAGAAAAATTGTATGACCTAATGATATTCCAATTAGGGTAGCAAATGAACCAAGTGTTTGACGAGCTGCTCGTGGCTCGACTTAATAAGGGCTCGTTCATGTTCGTTTAATAAGGTAAATAAACGAGTTTGAACACACTTGATAAATACTCGATAGCTAAATGAACGAGCTTGAACAACGCGCTCGGTTCATTTATGTTTATGAATAGTCTCGCTTAGAAGCTCGTGAACAAGCTCGCTTAGATGCTCGATTAGAGCTCGACTAAGAAGCTTGATTTGAGCTCAATTAGAGTTTCAAAAATAAATACTATTTAGTCTACTAATATAATAATTTTTTTTACTAATTTAATATTTTAAGATTTAACTGTTTTTATTTTATTTTTACTAATCTAACTAATTAGAAATATTCTGTTAAATTTTATATTAAAATTTCCTCTCCATTACATCTTTTATTTTATTAAATCTTTTATTCTCCTACCTCAATTCCAGCCTCTCTCTCTCCTCAGTGGCGTCAATATATTTAAAAAAAAGAGAAAAAACTGTAGGCGGTTTTGCCCCACACCGCTTGGAGGTGAATGCCTATGCAATATAAAAACAAATTCATCTGATGGCTTGATGAAAAGCAGGCAGCTGTCTGGGCGAGTTGTCTGGGTGGAACGTGTAACGAGCTGCTCGGTTGGTTTAACGAGCTGATCGACAAGCCGCTCGAGTAAGCTTGAAATTAAATGAGCTCAAATTTGAACACGAGCCGAGCTCGAACGTGCTTTTTTTAAATGAGCTCGAGTTCAAACAGGTGTCCAAGAAGCTCAACGAGGTTCGAATCTAGCTTGAGCACTATTATGACAAACGAACCTGAACTAGAACAACTAAAGCTCGGCTCGACTCGGTTTGTTTGCAACCCTAATTCTAATAGAGCTGTGAAAATGCTTTGGAGATGAAGGAATTTCGTGGCTTACTAAACTTTTTAATATTATTTTAAAGACTAAAAATATGCCAGATGAATGAAGAATGAGTGTGTTGATTCCTTTTTTAAGAAATAAAGGCGATGCACAAGATTGTGCGAATTATAGAGGAATTAAGTTAATGTGTCATACTTTAAAACTATGGGAGAGAGTTATGGAGCATAGGTTGCGGCGTGACATTAATGTTTCTCAAAATCAATTTGGATTCATGCCAGGTAGGTCTACTATGGAAGCTATACATTTATTGAGAGGTTTGATGGCAAACTATAAAGGGAATAACGAGGTTCTACATATGATTTTTATTGATTTAGAGAAAGCATATGATTAAGTTCCAAGAGAAGTGCTATGGAGAGTTCTAGAAAAGAAAGGGGTTAATAATGCTTATATTCAAGTTACTAAGGATATATAAGCAGGAGTTGTTACTTGAGTTCAAACACGACGTGGTTTGATCATGTATTTTTCTATTTTTGTTGGATTACATCACGGATCAGTCTTAAGCCTATATCATTTTGCTTTAGTCATGAATGTTCTCTCTAAACATTTGTAAGAGGTTGTACCATGGTGTTGCTTTTTCCTCTTGTACCATGGTGTATGCTTTCTGCCGATGATTTCCTTCTTGTTGATAAAAATAGAGAGGGAGTTGAAGGTAAACTTGAATTATGGAGGTTAACTTTAAAGTTTAAAGGCTTTCGTTTGAGTAGATCTACAACTGAATATATGTAGTGTAATTTTAGTAATACTAGATCTAGTGGAGTGATTGCGACTTTGGGCGATCAATTCATTAATAAAAGTACATATTTTTTATATCTTAGGTTTATTTTTCAGTGTGATGATGAAATAGATGGGGATATTAATTGTATAATTCAAGTTGGATGGTTGAAGTGGAGGAATGCATCGGGCTTGTTGTGTGATAGAAAAGTCCATCTCAAACTTAAGGGAAAATTATATAAGATGGCAGTGAGATCTGCAATTCTTTATGGTGCAGAATGTTAGCCATTAAAAGAGAAGCATAATATTAAGTTAAGTGTTGCAGGGATGAGGATGCTCAGGTGGATGAGTGACTTTACTCTTAGAGATAAGATATGAAATAAGTATATACATGAAAGGTTGTCACTTCTATGGAAGATAAGATTAGAGAGAGTCGTCTTAGATGGTTTGATCACATAAAACGACAGCTTTTTTATGACCCAATTAGGAAAGTAGATGTATTAGATTTGACTTATGTTAAGAAAGGTAGAGGTTGACCTAAAAAGACTTGGGTAGAAAATATTAGAAATGACCATTCTTTATTAGGTTTTGATGATAATTTGACTCTTAACAAGACAAAAAGGAGAAAAATGATTAATGTAGCCGACCCCACATAGTGGGATAAAGACTTATTATTGTTGTTGTTGTTTAATATTTATTTTAATATTTTCAGTAGAGTAGACTTATTATTAGATTATGTTCCAATATTTTCGATTCAGTAAACTAGTTAATATAATATAAGTTTAGTTTGATTTTATTCTAAAGTTGTAGTAATGTCAGGCTATATGTATATATGTGTAGAAAATTTTCTTTTTAAAATTTTAGAATAATTACTTAAAACATTATAAAGATAATATTTATGTAAATTGTAATTAATAACGTAATTTATATAGATGCATTTTTTACATTAAAAAAATGTGAAATTAGAGATTATATAATTTATGTATGAATAAATAATTGGATAAAATTTAGGAAGGAGCCATTGGAAATTCAAAATAAAAAGGAGCATAAAACAAAAGAAAAATAGAAAAGAGCGAAGTTACCCAACGAACATTTGGCGCATTCAAAATACACCAATTAGTATGATGCATTCAACCCCACCATTCTGCTATTGTTTTATAGGTTTATGAGAATTGGCTAGATGCTAAGAATTTGCTATTTAGTTAGAAATAAAATAAATAAAAATAATATAAATTAATAAATTAAATATATGTATATATGTATTGGTATTATAGAAAATATTTAAGTTTTTTATTTGATAGGAAAAAACTCAAAATATTTTAATTGTAATAAGTTATATATATTATGTGCAAAAATAATTTAATTTAAATATTTTTATTTTTAGTATGGTAATTTAAATTTTTTATTAATTTTATTTGCATTGAAAGAAAGTGGCGATGATTGATTAAAAATCTCATTCATCTATGAATATTTTTTTTTGCAATATATTGACAGCATTTGTGGATACAGTTTTTGGCAATCTTTGCCCTCAAGTAGGAATCTAATGTAAATAAAAATAAATAAATACTGATAATAATAAATTTATAATTATGTTTTTAGTGTTATTAATAATGTGGAGTATAAGGTGGCTTAAATAAAATTGATATCTTACTTCCAGCATGTAGGTTAGAAAATATTAGGAATGAACTTTTCTTTATTAGATTTAAACGAGAATTTGACTTTTAATAGAACACAATGGAGAAAAATGATTCATGTAGCCGACCCCACGTAGTGGGATAAAGACTTGATGTTGTTGTTGTTGTTGTACTTCCGGCATGTGCGACTAATTAAATTTTTTTAAGTACAATTAAGATTTAGAAAAAATCATTTAAACATGAGACATGACACACATGTTCTTACACAATAACAAAAACAGTTAATTTGAGATTTAGACAATTTTAACCCAATTTTAACCGTCTGCTCGTTCTTTAAGTAAGAAATGAATGTGTGTCTATAACTGACTTTATGTTGGGCAACACATGTAGTATTTTTCTTGCTAGCCTTCTTTAGAGAATTTTTTTTTTCTTTTATCACTTGAAGTGGTTTGCATAATTTTGTTATACTCGTGAAAAAGGATTCATGTAGTTAACCTCACATAGTGAGATAAATGCTTGATGTTGTTGTTATTGTTTAACACGAAAGAATCATGCCTTTCCCGGTTGCAATATATTTTATCTTGAGCATTTTCTTTTGCATACTCTGTACAATTTTATGTTGAAAGTTCTAATGTTCATGAACAAGTTTATGATACCTCATTTGGAGAAAATGAAGCCTCACAAGATGTTAGTCTTCATAAAAAAAATTGTCCTGCATTTGTTTCTATGCAGCCCTTATAAGAAACTCTCCACCGTTATCACTATGCGTAATCATATCCTCCAAATGTAGCCTTCAAAGCAGTTCATCTCCATATATATCTCAACTGTAGGCACAACGAAACACGTTTCTTTAGCTTTCATCTCTATCATAAAATTCAAGCAAAGAGGCACAAATTTGCTCAAGCTTACACTGCCTGATGTGTTACTATTTTTGCTCGAGACAACGCCTCCACATTGTTACAAGCACTTACTCTTATGTTGGCAGCAACAACTCTACAAAGTTTATATAGAACCACCTAAATCATTAAGGTTAAATCAATAGATGATTGTTAGGTGTAATCTAGTTTAATGTTAAGTAAAATAGATGTTAATGAAGTCTTTTAACTGTCATTTCAAAGGTTATTTTTTGCAATGTCATTACGACTGATGTGATAGCGCGTCAGGGTGGCGGTCTGTGTTGTGAAGTTCCATGTAAAATAAATAACTAAAAGACTCATGTAAAGTAAATTAAAAAAAGTTATATTAATATGATATTAAATATTTAGATAGGTATTAAATTTAAATTTTAATGCACTTCTTTGACTACATATTTGATTTAATGGTGTCATTAAATTTTGATATTATATTTTTTTACGACATTTTATGTTGAATATGAGTTGAAGATGTTATCATTTCGGGTTTGTTGTTACGATAGAAACAACTATAAAGATAAAACAAATTTATACATAAGAAGAAACTAATTTTTCATTCCAAGATATGTATGTAAACCGTATAAATGTGTTACAATGAAAACAATCAGAAACTAAGGTCATGGACGCTGTCGTATACCACCGGTATATTTTTGTTTGTTTTTTAAGCTTTAAACCTTAGTTTTCAGTTTAATGGTCATTTGATATATTTATCGACCGTCTTCATTTCTTTTTTCCTTGAAAATTTTCTTATAAGGCGGCAACATAAGATGAGTTCATAAAGAAATATAAATATCAATTATATTAGAAATAGAAGTTGATATAAAATTGATACAAAATATCCAAGAATGAATGGTAGAACCTATCATCGCCGTCATGGTCTATGAGGTATCACATCTATGCTGAGGGTGTAATGGTGAGGAGAAAAGTATGTTGAGAAATAGTTATTAAGGGTATACCTAAATATGAAGAAGTTCATCCCTGTATAATGATAGCATTCCCCACTGGCATCTCTTTGACCCATTCCTCATTCAACCTGTACAAACATGTAATTGAGTTACTATTCGAGTCACAAATGTTATCGTAAGGTAGAGATATTGTAATCTACGAATACTTGACTCCTATGCTAGCCCCATCTATCATTTCTAAGAAAGGAATATACAGTGTGAGTCGCCCGACGTGGATTTGTCCAAAGACTAAATTTGTAGTATGACCCTTTTGGGCCTTGTAGCCTCAAACAATTCCCAGTGAAGTTGTGTCAGAACTGCTCCTCCAATTGAGTGCTAACTGAACTAACCTGTCTTCTAACAGCATAATGTACTAAAGTTGTATCTCATATTTTAAAGTATTTGTTAGGAGGATGAAAAAAATCATAAACAACAAATAAGCCCTAACGTGTTGCAAAAAATCAAGCTTCTTTAGGTCAATATAAGAATCTTGTCCGAAGGTCCATCGTAGCCAGCTAAGTGGCATGCATGTCCCTTCCTAAATGTTCAACACTCGGGTCGAATGGATCTTGATATATATACCTTTGGCTCAGCATGAGTTTTAAACAAGCCATCGCAACAATTCGGCTAGCTCGACCATCATTTTGCCCACTCCAACTATTGTGGGTCCAACTAAGATAGGCCCATCAATCTATAAACCCATAAAGACAGACATCATGTAATGTAATTGTCATCTTGCCCATTGCATAATGAAATGTGTCATTATTCGTGATATTATGTATCCTTTTGTAATATATATATATATATATATATATATATATATATATATATATATTATGGTCAATGTTTTAAAAATATATATTATGACTTTAGGTAGTAAATTGGACCTTTCTATCTTGTTGATTTTGAGTTTGACATCAGCTTTGTTAGAAACTATAGGTTGGTACTACATGGAGATATTAGCATTTACTTTGTTTGATCTTATTAACCAATTAGTTAGTATGATAAAAAAAAGGTAGAATCGTCAAAAAACATTAAATGCCAAAAGTTTCTCATTTTTTCATTTCAGAACAAAAAATGAAAAGTCGAAGGATTGAAGGGCCTTTAAGGGAGGAGAGAGAAAGATTAGACTCAGAGAAGGGATTAACAGTGCCTTGTTTTAGATAGCGTCCTAACTAAATTTATGAACGGATTTCTTACCTAGAAATTCTGCACTAAATAATTGTCCTTAGGGCATCTCCAATGGAACGACAAACAACTATTTGCTGTTCTTCCATTGCTCCAACCGAGCAGCAATTTAGCCACAATTTCATTGCGGTCGTACTGTTCATCCGTTAAAATTTTATGTGTCAACGGGATTTGTCCTCGAAATGGAGAAAGACGGTTACGAGACGACGAAGCTCGTGAAATGGAGTTCGATTGGAGTAGAATTACTGCATTTTGAAGTTTTGCTGTATTTTGCAATGGAAAATAGGGTTTTCGGTTGGACATGCCCTTTACCTGATTGGACAAAATGTCTGACTCATAAATACAGCAAAATTTTCCGCTCATTAATGTTTCATTAATGATTATTTTTATCCTATATTGTTTATCTTGTCACTGTTTGCAATTTAAAAAAACACTGTTGATTTCTTCTGCTTGTGCAGGGTCCAGTTTATCAGCAACCTTTAAGCCTTGACCATATGCAGAATAGCTAGAGTTCAAGAAAAAAAAAAGATCTGATAGATTTTATGCCTTTATTGTCTTATATCTATAGGCCAAAAAAATGTAGCAACTCAAGGACAGCCATGCAAATGACAACCTATTCTTATTTTTCCCTAGGATTGTAACTGTTTGTGTGCTCCTTTTTTTTTAAAAAAAAATTATTTATGTGACCTGTATGATGATTTATTAGGTATTTATTTCATGCATTAATTTTTTTTCCAAGTTTTTTTTCTCTAATGAGTGAACAAGAGAAGTATTTCGAGAATCATGGGGTGGAAAAATTATTATGTCCGGACAAATTTTTGAAAATACCGAGTGCTGTATCGAGCATGGTACCAAGCGTTCAAGTGAAGTGGCATTTTGTTATTGATCTCTGGGCGCGTTCGGTGTCCGGACACAATAATTACTCCATGTGTTGGGGTGTGCCCATCGAGCATGCAAAGCACTTTATGCTCATGTTAGCTTAATAGTATAGTGTATAATAGTCTTATTCTTTCATCTCCACCAATTAGATTTTGAGCAGATTCATTGAATCTTAATTTGAAATTGATCCTAGTTGAATTTAGCTCATCTATTGGCTGCTTGATTTTGATTAGGTTTAATTTGCGACTGCTTTTTTATTTCTTTTAAAGTAATTTTTTAACATAAAAATTAAAAATTTTATGTTAAAAAGTTATTTTAAGAAGCAACAAAAAGGTCATCCCAAGCTAAGCCTTAGCTCCACAACTTGATAATAGAATCATTTTATAAATCCTGCTAAATAAATTTTTTATTTCCATCACTGGTACTAATACATTTTAAACTTAGATTCCAGTAAAACATAGGGTAGGGCGAAATGGTATCATATTAAGAGTTGTGGAGCTTAGATGAGTTTTAAAAAGGTAGATTTAGAAATATGTGGGATTTATAACTTCTAAGAATATAGGAACTTATTTATAAAAAGAAATAAATAAAGTAGTCTCGTCTTACACAATTAGAAATATTCAAGATAAATAGAGATATTTAATCAAATTTATAATCATGTTCGGGTTTGGAGTATCACTATCTAACATATTAAGAAGACCCTTAGTTATATTAAAATTTATGGCTATTAAAAAAACTCATCTTAAGGGCCATTGTTTGCAATGAAAATTTATTTGTCCCTAAGTAATTAAGACACTTCTAATGTGCGTATTTGATCGGTTATATTATGAATATGTATTTGTACTTACAGGTTGGGATGTGCGTATTTGATCTGTTATATTATGAATATGAAGTGTAGATATTTTTTTTCCTTGAAGTCGGCTCAACCCCTATTTTCTCATGTCCTTGATCATTGTACGTTTCGCAGATAGGTTGTGGTCTAAGGGGGCAGCGCCAATTGGCGGGGTTCGACCACCCCGGTTAGGTCGCGGGGTCAAGGGGCAATGCCCTTGCGGGAGTTTTCGGGGGCGCTCCCTACAAAAAATTTTGGTTGCAAGGATATTTTTAATTTTTTTTTACTATTTCTCTTTGTATTTGGTTCATCGTTTGATTATGTTGAGCAATTGCCTAAAGACCATAGTATTTTAAAACTTTTAGGTGGGGGGGGGGGGGGGGGGGGGGGGGGGGTGGGGGCAATAGCCTACAAATCCATATAATAAAGACTAAAAAATAGATGTAGTGAGACAAATTACCCACATAATCATATAATAATTTTCTTTTCAATTTTTTCAGGGTGGACAATTGCCCCCCTCAGCATAGGGTGGATCCGCCGTTGATCTTAATTTAGTTGAATTTTAGAGATTAACTTTAAAATTATTATGATAATATGTTCTAAATCGTTATTATTTCTTCAAAAATTGCATGAAGTCTGGTTATGATAGATGACTTTCATTGAGACTTACAACTTTAGCCACACCAAGAGTTTATTCTAATCAAATCATGCTCTTCTAACTCTACACTTTAGCCACACCAAGAGTTTGAGAAAGCCCAATTCTACTCATACTTACAATGCCTAGAGAGGTCTACCATCTAAAACAATCTAATTACGTTAAAATCTTGATGTTAATGTCTATAAGTAATGTAGTATAGCCCATTCTATAAATTTTTTAGGATTTGGGACTTACAACTTAGTCAACAAGCTAAGTAGCCTAAACGTATAAACAATATACAAACATTTTTAATACGAAGATTTATAATAATAATAATAATAATAATAATTATTATTACTATCTTATTAAAGGATTTTTTTTTATTTAAAATTTTGATCGCTAAATGTTATTTGTAATTTATTTTATTTGACTATTTGTTTCATAATCAATGTTTTAAACCTAAAAAATTTAACATTGAAAGAAATTTGGCTTTCTTAAAATTGCATGTTCTATGTATCAATTCTATTTCATTTTTTTTTAATGTAAATTAAGATGCCATAATTTGTAAATTATATGCTTTTGAATATTAACTATGTTGAGTTTTAGTCGGTTCATGCCTAACAAGATTTCAAATTAGAGTTTTAATAATAATCTTGTTTGAGTTTTGAGTTAATGATTTATCACAATCCAATGCAATGAAATATAGAGCAATAAATAAATCAAAACATCAAAAATAGAATGAAAGAAAATAAAATAACTTATCCTTTAAAGTCAAAAGCATGTGTCTTAACCAACATCTAGTGTGTGCTATTGTCACTCTTTTATTTTGTATATATTTATTTTTAATTTCAAATTTATTTAGTCTTATATTGAAGGATAGTTTTAATTTAAGTATTTTTTTTATTTTGTGATTTTTATTTAAATTTTAAGAGTTTGAAGTTTTATTGTCAATTTAGGTTTTTATAAAAAATTTAAATATACAAAATGTATCCTATAGTAAATATTGCTATTTAAAGCATCCTAGAAAAGTAAGGTGTATATCTCAATTTTATAATGTCTTAGAAAGCAAATAAAGTGTTTTTTATGATTTTAATATTTAAAGCTTTTATTTAGAGATTTACTAGAGAGAAAATTTTATATAAGTTTATATCATTTCAAACTATTTAATTTTTTATTTTCTATAATTTTTTTAGTTCATAAAAATTTATTTGATATGCTTTTGTTTTTTATTGAATTATTAATATATTTTATAATTTTAAGGTAATTTACTATGTTATTAAACCTAGGGGTTGTTTATGTTTGTTGGTTTAATAATATCCAAAAAACTATGAAATAATTTTATAAGGTTGGGTACATCCTTAGGAACATCCCATAAATTTTTTGAATTATTGTTACTTGTTTTACATTTTAGATTATTTTTAGATTATTTAATAAAATAAATATAAATTATTATCAATATGAGCTATTAAAATTATAGTAAATTTTACATTATTTACAAGTAACCATAGGAATGCTTAGTACAATTTTGGGCTCATTTAGATTTTATTTTGAGTTCTTTTTAATAATTTTAATACTATTAAATTACTCTATTTTTATTTTCTTATTAAATCAACTCCAAATTTTATGAAATTTCTTAAAAAAGCAAGGAATGATCATATGATTATGTCACAATTATTTAAAGTCAATTTAAAGTATTTTTGATTTATTACAATTTATTTGATCTAATGGTGTATTTTATTAAAAAATATTTGTTAGTTTTTATTTCTTAATTTTTTGGTTCTCACTATTTTTAGTGATCATTAAGATTAAAAAAAAAATATTTATTTAATGTTTTCATTTACTTCTTTTGGTGACTTTTTTGAATTTTTGGGCGAATAAGAGTATTTAATTATACTAGGAATAAGGATATGTGATGTCACTTTGAAGTTGGATTTAAATCAACAGGATACTTTTTGCATGAATCAATAATTCTAAGGACTCACCGCTGCTTTTCCGGGTGGTGAAGAGCTGGCCGGGCAAAGCCCAGGTCCTTGGTTCGAATCCCCTGTCAAGCAGTGAAAGCGTTAAGTGTTGGCCAGTATAAATTGGTGTGGGTTGCATGCTAGGTCGATTGGGGTTTTCATTAGCTTAAGGATAGTGCTTCCTCGTCACAAAAAAAAAAAAAAAAAAAAAAAAAAAAAAAAAAAAAATCTAGGGTTTTCACCAAGTCCAATATTATCCAATACACTTTTATTTGTTTGTTTGTTCTATTTGTTAAAATTGATTTAGAATTAGTTATTCTTTTTTGCGAGTTTTAGTGCTCAAATTAAGATTTTTTTATGATACAAATTAGGGTTTGAGATTTGGCCCAACAAATAATTTTTATTTTTTATGAAAATCAAATAAAGATCATTGCTGACATAATGATTATTACCTAAAAATTTCAACTTATTTGAATTTGTTAATGACTTTTATGATTTTTAAAATTAGATTATTATTCAAAATTAAAGAAACCCTAATTCATAATCTTGGAATGCCTTGGGTTGATTTTTCATAGATTTTAAATTTAATTAAAATTATGTTACAATGATTTTTTTTTTTTAATAATTAGTGCACTATGGAAGTTCCCTAGGTCCATGGGTGTCTTAACTTAACCAAGAATTAGAGTTTGATTTTTTCCTAGGAAATTGACATCAAACCTTCATGAATTTAAATCCAATGGTTAGGAAAATTCTTGAAATCAACCCTTGAAAGTTTCAAGTTATTTGGATTTAAAATATAATTTTTTACAATTTTTTTAGATTCCTAAATTATGTACCCTGAATGATTTATTAAAGGCATAGGCAAGGGTTCCTATGGTTTAATAACATTTTCCACTGATCTATAAAATGGGAGGAGCATTAAATTTATATTTCATTACTTTTGGTCTTTTATATGATTTAATATGATTTGATAAAATTTAAGGCTATTGAAAGACCCTATACTTTAAAAAATCCTTTAGGGTTTATGCTTATTTAAACTTACATTAAGAAATATAGGGATGTGTATACTAGATTAGAGAATTCATGTTGGTTAATTGGAAGTGATTAAGTACAACAATCACTTATTTAACCCTTTAAATTCATGAAATAAATAATTAATTAAAACCTTTGATGATATTTTAATTAATTTTCCATTCTTTTCTAAATCCATAAAGGAAAAAATTCTTTAAATTTGTATAAAAATTGAATTTACTATGATTTTTAAAAGTTATCACTATTTTTTGGTACTAATTAATTTAATTTAATTAATCATCACCCACATGACATTGCACATTGTTGAGTCTAGTAATTAGGTTGTTAAGCCTAAGTAAATGTCCCACGGCTACCAAGAGGGGGGTGAATTGGTAGTTTTAAAAATTTTAAACCCTCTTAATGATAAAGTTGAACCGAAATAAAATTTTCTTTTATAGTTTGTAGAAAAATGTTTTTCAACCACAGAGTTGTTAAAACTGAAATTTAAAGTGCGGAAACGTAAAATCAATAAAGTAAATGACACCAGATTTATAGTGGTTCGGTCTATAACCAGACCTACATCCACTCCTCAGAGGCACCCTCTGAGTATTGCACTAATACCACAAAGTGACTCTCCTTTAGCACCCACAGCAAGGCGGAGAAGCCTTTACAACACACTCTTTTCACCACTACCCGGTGCGGTAGAGAACCGTCGTCCTTTTACACAATCCACAGTGCTGGCAGAGAACCGTCATCCTTTTACACTCTCCTAGTGTGGGCAGAGAACCCTACGGCTGTTCACACTCTCCAAGTGTAGGCAGAGAACCTTTACGCTGTTCACACTCTCTAAGTGTAGGCAGAGAACCCTTCGGCTGTTTACACTCTCCAAGTGTCGGCAGAGAACCGGATCTCCTTGACTGATCTTCTCACAAGAATCTAGAAGGAAGAAAGAAAAGAGTGAAGAAATCCAATTTCACAAGTAGAGACTCTTACCTTAGTAATCCAAGTGAAGCCTTCTCGCTCCAGTGGTAGGAATCCTCCCTTGAATGCTCTCTTCCACTCTCTCCTTGGCTATTATCTCAAGAGGCACGAAGATCAAATGACAAAAAGATTGGGTGGCAGTCTAATTTGGACTATTTATGTAAAAGACAAGAAAAATTGCCCAAAAACTGCAAGTTTCCAATTCTGTACGCAGTGGATCGTCCTGTACGATCCTGGATTGTCCTGGACAATTTTACTTAAACGATCTGAAACGACCCAATTTGTATATGTGTACGAAATGACTTCGTACAGATGATCGTCCTGTACGAACTAGGTTCGTCCAGTACGAACGGTTATTACAAGGTCGGTTCTAGAAACTGCTGAAAACTGTTATAAGTCGGTTAATCGTTTGGACGAAAATATGTTCGTCTGGACGAAAATTTTCCAGAGACCCGATCGTCCTGGACGATTATTTATTTCGTCTGGACGAAAATTTTCCAGAGGACCAATCGCCACGGACGATAATTAATTTCGTCTGTACGAAAATTTTCCAGAGACCTGATCGTCCGGTACGATATTTAATTTCATCTGTACAAAAATTTTCCAGAGGACCGGTCATCTCGTACGATGATAAAATTCGTCTGGACGAAAATTTTACAGAGAACCCATCGTCCGGGATGATAATAAATTTCGTCCTGGACGAATAGGACTTAGAAAAATTTTTCAAGCAAGTTCCTATTCGTTCCATGTGCTCTGTAAAAGATAACTGACGGATCGTCTGGTACGATAAATATCGTCCCGTACGATCAGTATAAAATTTTATGATCTGCTTATGTGTGTGTGTAAGTTTTTTTATTCACTCAATTACAATCACTCCCTTTCAAAATTAAATCAAAGAAAATGCAAACTTCAAATAAACAAAATATCTCATGTTGAATTTGATTTGAAGTTATCGTAGTCTGGAGTCTGATTTTCCTGAAATGTTAGTATACACAAGAGCAAATGCAAATCTTCTAAAATTGTTAGGAGATAACTATACATTTGAACAATAATGTTTGGAATCATCAAAACTACATAAGTTGCACAAATATAAATCATTCAAATAGCAACTATTCTAACAATCTCCCCCTTTTTGATGATGGTAAAACAATTATTGTTTGTATGATTTCAAGTTAAACAAATCTTCTATCTCCTAAACTCCCCCTGAATTGATGAGTACATTAAAATAAGGAGGCATAAAGAACAAAATTTTTGTTTTTCAAAAATTTTAATACAAACAACTACAAAGTCAAAAACTTGCAAACAGAACAATCAAAACAGAAAATATAATAATTTCTCCCCCTTTTTGACAGCAACAAAAAGTGAAGAAGAAATAGACAAGAAATGTAAGTAATTATATGAAATTCATTTTTAAAATTTAATCTAAATTGTGATTGACATAGGGTATGCAATTTTAAACTAAAGATATTAGGTCAATCATAGAAATTCATAAAATTTAAGAAGTGATATAACATTGTAAGTAAGAAGAATTTATCAAAGACATGATTCAATTTAGACATTTGACTATAGAAAATCATTACAAGAGAGATGTATAAAAATTCTATATTTCAAAGTTCAATAGAATATAAATGAACATAAGATCAATTTGAATTAAGAGATTGAACGAATTTGGAAAGAAGAGAATTACCTCATGTGGCGCTTTGCGCATCTTTTTCAAAATTTTGGGGCACATTTATGTGCATTTTTTCTTGGTTGGGCTTATTTTGTGTCTCTTTTTCACTTTGCAAATCTTTGCGAATTCCTTTTGATTTTTGTACATTTGTACAATGTTCAAGAGTAATTGAGACCAATTCTTTCCAAAATCTATAATCTAAAATTTCAAATATTTCTAGGTGCATAAATATCACTTGAGCATAGAAATACGAAATAAGAAAACATCTAAATTGCAATAGTAATATTAACTTTTATGTAGTCTAATGAATAGACATGAATTTAACAGTTCTAATTACAACAAGTCATAAACAACTTATAAATTCAGAAAGTCTAGATTTTCTAATATAGATAATCTCAAATTACAATCGAATTTAAGCACTATGTAGATTAAATAATACTAATGAAATTCATAAACATTAACCACATTTCAAAACAAATCTAATAAAAAAAAATAACAACTTTCATTGATATTAAAGAAATGGATTACATAAAAAAAAAAAATATTGAACTTAAAAAGAAAAAAATCAACATAAACACAAACACTTAAGAATTAAACAGACACGATAAAAACATAAAAAAAAAAAATACAACAGACACACATAAAAACATTTCTACTGTTCTGGAGAAGGAGGAATGACTCTTGAAAACCGTCCCCTACAATGAACCGACACATGTTCGTCTGAACGAACGAAAACTTCGTACAGACGAAGTTCATATTAAAAACTGTCTTATCCACTCAACCGCTGCATTCAATCGTCCCGACGTTTGAGAGAAAAAAATTTGTCCTGTACGATCATCAGATCGTACATACGATCTAATTAAAAACTGCTCTCAAAACGGTTAAAATTCGCGCAAACTGTTCCTTCACACATCGTTCCGTACGAAACCATTTTCGTCCTGGACGATTTCCTCCAAAAAAAAATTTTTATTTTGAATTTTTAAATTAAGAAAATCAAAAAAATATTCAAGAACACAGAAAACATAAAACAAAACCATAAATCCAAAAACAATTCATTCAAAACACACAAAATTTCACAAAATCAAAAAACAAAACAAAACAAATATCAATGTTGCAAAGACATTTTGTTTAAGTATTCAAATCAATAACACCAAGCCTTGTTCTTAAAGTACTGAAGGTATCAAAGGCTAAAGGTTTTGTAAAAATGTCTGCAAGTTGATTTTCAGTTGAAACATGTATGAGTTCAATTTCTCCTTTGGATACATGATCCCTTATGAAATGATGCCTTATATCAATGTGTTTAGTTCTAGAATGTTGAATAAGATTTTTGGAAATGCAAATAGCACTAGTATTGTACAATAAATTGGAATAGTGCCTATTGTTAATCCTAAATCAATCAACTGTTGTTTTAACCAAAGTACTTGTGCCACACAACTTCCTAATGCAATGTATTCTGCTTCTGCAGTAGATAGTGCCACTGAATTTTGTTTTCTACTAGACCATGAAACTAATAAATTTCCAATGAATTTCCAATGAATTGACATGTTCCAGAAGTGCTTTTCCTATCCACTCTACAGTCTGTAAAGTCAGAATCTTAGTAACCAATAATTTCAAATGAAGAGCTAAACTTAGGATACCAAATTCCTAAGTTTTGAGTTCCTAGTAGATATCTTAAAATCCTTTTCACTGCTGTCAAATGTGATTCTTTTGGTTCTGATTGAAATCTAGCACATAAACAACACTGAACATAATATCTGGTCGGCTAGCAGTCAAGTAAAGTAAAGATCCAATTATCCCTCTAAATTTCTTTTGATCAACAGATTTTCCCTTAAGGTCCTTATCCAACTGAACTGAAGAACTCATTGGTGTACTAACAGGTTTAGCATTGTCCATTTCATATTTTTTGAGGATGTCCTTAATATATTTAGTTTGACTAAGAAAAGTACCTTCCTCAAGTTGCTTAATGCTAAATCCTAGAAAGTAATTTAAATCTCCCATTAGACTCATTTCAAATTCACTACTCATTATTTTAGAAAAATCATCACAAAGATGTTTATTTGAAGATCCAAAGATGATGTCATCCACATAAATTTGAACAATAAGTATATCCTTTCCAATTTTCCTTAAAAAGAGAGTTGTATCCACACTTCCTTTTTTTAAAAGATCTTTCAAGTAGGAAGGTGCTCAACCTCTCATACTAAGCCCTAGGTGTCTGTTTCAATCCATATAATGCTTTTTTTAATTTGAAAACATGATTTGGAAATTTAGAATTTTCAAAACCTGGAGGTTGTTCTACAAAAACATCTTCCTCAATTACCCCATTTAAAAAGGCACTTTTGACATCCATTTGAAACAATTTAAAACCTTTAAAACAGGCAAAGGCTAGTAAAACCATAATTTCTTCAAGTCTAGCTACAGGGACAAAAGTTTCCTCAAAATCAATTCCTTCAATTTGATTATACCCCTTAGCTACTAATCTAGCCTTATTTCTAATGACTACTCCTGAGTCATTCATTTTATTTTTGAACACCCATTTGGTTCCAACAACACTTTGATCTTTTGGCCTTGTAGTTAGTTCCCAAACTTTATTTCTTACAAATTGATTTAACTCTTCTTGCATGGCCAATATCCAAAATTCATCTGAAAGTGCTTGATCAATGTTAGTGGGTTCAGTAGTTGAAATAAAGGCTGAATGATTGACTTCCTTGTTTAATCCACGCCTAGTTCTAACACCCTCACTTGGTTCACCTATAATCAATTCCTTTGGGTGGTTTTTAGAAAATCTCAAATCTCTAGGCAAAGGGTCTTCTCTTTCTAAATTTTCTTCCACATTTTCTTCCAAATTTAATCTATCAATCTTTTGGGAGTTTTCTTCAATTTCTTCTTCAACAACATTTGGCTCTTCCATGTTTCCATTTTCATCAAAAACAACATGTGTGATTTCTTCAATGACTAAAGTTCTTTTGTTGAATACTCTATAAGATTTTCCAACACTTGAATATCCAACAAAAATTCCTTCATCTGATTTTGGATCAAATTTTCCTAAGGCAGATTTTCCATTATTATGTATGAACACCTTGCAACCAAATACATGCAAATGAGACAAATTTGGTGTTCTACCTTTTAGCAACTCATAGGGTGTTTTATTCAAATTTGATCTCACATTCACCCTATTTAGAACATAGCATGCAGAGCTAACCGCCTCAGCCCAGAAATATCTAGGAAGCGAGTATTCTGGTAACATTGCTCGGGCGGCTTCTATTAATGTTCTGTTCTTTCTTTGAACTACTCCATTTTGTTGAGTAGTTCTAGGTGCAGAAAAATTGTGATCAATCCCCTTTTCTTTACAGAAATCTTCAAATCTTTCATTTTCAAATTCTCCTCCATGATCACTTTGAATAGAAATTATTTCACATCCTAGTTTTCTTTGTATCCAAGTTGAAAAATTTTTGAATTCCTCTAATGATTCACTCTTATGAATAAAAAATTTAACCCAGGTGAATCTTAAAAAATCATCTACTATAACAAATCCATATACCTTTCCTCCTAGACTAACAGTGCTTACAGGTCCAAAAAGATCCATGTGAAGAATTTCTAAAGGTTTACTGGTCCTAAGATCTTTATTGGACTTAAAAGAGGACTTCACTTATTTTCCTAATTGACATGCATCACATAGATGGTCCTTGGTAAAGTCTAGTTTAGGTATTCCTCTCACCAAATTCTTTTGGGTATTTCTTCTAAGATTTTTCAAACTAGAATGACAAAGTCTCCTATGCCAAAGCCATGATTCATCAGAAACAGTTTTCAAACAAAAAGCAGTAGGAGATTGAATACAATTTAAATCTAGCATGTAGACATTGTTTACCCTTTTTCCATTTAAAATAATTTTCCCATTTAGGCTAATTATTCAGCTAGTAGGTAAAAATTTTACATTATAGCCCTTATCACATAGCTGACTTATGCTAAGCAAATTATGTTTTAAGCCTTCAACTAATAAAACATTGTCTATGAAAAAGTTTTTCAAATTTCCAATCATACCTGATCCAACCACTTTCTTTGTGGTATTATCTCCAAGTGTAACCTTGCCTCCACTCCTGGCTTCCAGCGTTATGAATTGAGCAGTATCTCCAATCATGTGCTTTGAACATCCGCTGTCCAGGTACCATATACTCTCACGAGGTCTTGTGTGAGAGTATTCCTGCAAAATTCTCAAATGTTAGACCTGGGAACCCAAACTAGTTTGGGTTTACCTTTATGAAATTTATAATCAGATGCATATATGATATGTCTAGATTTATGCATCTTAGTTCTCCACACCAAATTAGGTTTCATCTTTAAAGTGCAGGTGTGAGATATATGTCCCAAAAATCCACAATTGTTACATTTAACATTAGGAAAAATATTCCTATGTTTTCTTTCATATGATTGTCTTCTAAGGGATTTCATGAATTTAGGATAATATTTAGGATTTGTAAAATCTTCAAGTTTAGGGGGGGTTCCTATTATCCTCCAGAGCTCTTATAGTGAGTTTGTAAAATGAATTCATATCCTCCAAGATTCGATTGGTATAATTGATTCTATATGTCTTGCTCTCAGATTCATCCTTAAAATTCTTTTTCAAGTTCAGCATAGGATGATTTTAAATTCTCAAAATTTTTATTCAAGTCATCATATTCATCAAGTAGTTTCATGTGGTTGCTATCAATTAAAGCATGATCTTTCCTAAGGATTTCGTGTTCCTTATTAAGCTCTTCCAATTCTAAAACTAAACTAGCATGCATCTTTTTCATTTTCCTATATGCATCATGCATGTGTTCAAAAACTTCAAACAATTCATTATAGGTTAAATCACATACCTCTTCTTGATCTGATTGTTCAGCATTATCTGCCTTCAAGCAAAGGTTGGTGACTTCTTCTTCTTTTTCAGTCTCAGATGAGTCTGAAGCTGAGTCCGCCCAAAAAGCCTTTTGAAACTTCTTCTTGCCCTTCTTTACCATTGGTTTCTCCTCTACCTTTTCCTTTCTAGGAGTTTGCTTTGAGTTTTGGACAATCAGTCTTTATATGACCTGATTTCCTGCATTCATAACAAATCACTTCATTAGAAACCTTGCCATTTCTGTTATACTTACCTCTATTCCATTGATGGCGTCTCTTCTGGTTCCTCTTTAAAAAGCTTCTGAATTGTCTAGTCATCAGTGCAATATCGTCTTCATCCTCAGGTTGTGAGTGTTCACTTTCTGACTCTTCCACATTTAGTGCAATATTTTTGTCCTTTCTTGGTTCACCTGCATCAATCTTTCTTTGACTTACTCCTTGCTCGTAAGCAATGAGTGAACCAAGAAGATTATCAATGGAATAAATGTTCAGATCTTTAGACTCTGTAATTGCAGTAATTTTAGCATCGTATGCAGTAGGTAAACAACGAAGAATCTTATTAACCATTTCAGCATTAGTTAATTCCCTACCAAGTGCATGCAAAGAGGTGACAATTTGAGTGAATCTTGTGTACATGTCAGATATAGATTCATTAGGTTTCATGCGAAATAATTCTTAGTCATGTAATAAGATATTGAGTCTTGATTGCTTAACCTCATTTGTCCCTTCATAAGTAATACAAAGTCTATCCCATATGTCTTTTCCGCTTTTACAAGTGGAAACTCGCATGTAGTCTTCAGATTTTAAAGCACAAAAGAAACTATTTAAACATTTCGCATTTAATTGTGCTAAGTCACGTTCTTCAATAGTCCAATCTGCATAGATTGTTTCTACCCTAATTCCATCAACTAATCTAGTTGGTTTTGAGTAACCTTCCTGGACTAGCATCCACATGCGATAATCAAGTGACTGTAAGAAAGTAGACATGCGTGTTTTCCAAAAATCAAAAGGAATATTGTCAAACAGTGGAGGTCTAGTGATAGAGTAACCCTCAGGTGTGTTTCAGTTTCCAAATGTAGACATCTACGTTAATCAAGAAGTAGTTCAAACTTATGATTTTGAAACTATGCTCTGATACCACTTGTTGAGTCTAGTAATTAGGTTGTTAAGCCTAAGTAAATGACCCACGGCTACCAAGAGGGGGGTGAATTGGTAGTTTTAAAAATTTTAAACCCTCTTAATGATAAAGTTGAACCGAAATAAAATTTTCTTTTATAGTTTGTAGAAAAATGTTTTTCAACCACAGAGTTGTTAAAACTGAAATTTAAAGTGCGGAAACATAAAATCAATAAAGTAAATGACACCAGATTTATAGTGGTTCGGTCTATAACTAGACCTACATCCACTCCTCAGAGGTACCCTCTGAGTATTGCACTAATACCACAAAGTGACTCTCCTTTGTTGAGTCTAGTAATTAGGTTGTTAAGCCTAAGTAAATGTCCCACGGCTACCAAGAGGGGGGTGAATTGGTAGTTTTAAAAATTTTAAACCCTCTTAAAATTAAAGTTGAACCGAAATAAAATTTTCTTTTAAAATTTGTAGAAAAATGTTTTTCAACCACAGAGTTGTTAAAACTGAAATTTAAAATGCGGAAACGTAAAAGCAATAAAGTAAATGACACCAGATTTATAGTGGTTTGGTCTATAACCAGACCTACATCCACTCCTCAGAGGCACCCTCTGAGTATTACACTAATACCACAAAGTGACTCTCCTTTAGCACCCACAGCAAGGCGGAGAAGCCTGTACAAAACCCTCTTTTCACCACTACCCGGTGCGGCAGAGAACCGTCGTCCTTTTACACAATCCACAGTGTTGGCAGAGAACCGTCGTCCTTTCACACTCTCCTAGTGTGGGCAGAGAACCCTACGGCTGTTCACACTTTCCAAGTGTAGGCAGAGAACCTCCTTCCTTTTACACTCTCCTAGTGTAGGCAGAGAACCCACGTCTGTTCACACTCTCCAAGTGTCGGCAGAGAACCGGACCTTCTTGAATGATCTTCTCACAAGAATCTAGAAGGAAGAAAGAAAAGAGTGAAGAAATCCAATTTCACAAGTAGAGATTCTTACCTTAGCAATCCAAGTGAAGCCTTCTTGCTCCAATGGTAGGAATCCTCCTTTGAATGCTCTCTTCCACTCTCCCCTTGGCTATTCTCTCAATAGGCACGAAGATCAAATGACAAAAAGATTGGGTGGCAGTCTAATTTGGAGTATTTATACAAAAGACATGAAAAACCGCCCAAAAACTGCAAGTTTTCAATTCTGTACGCAGTGGATCGTCCCGTACGATCCTGGATCGTCCTGGACGATTTTACTTAAACGATCTGAAACGACCCAATTTGTATATGTGTACGAAATGACTTCGTACAGCTGATCGTCCTGTACGAACTAGGTTCGTCCAGTACGAACGGTTATTACAAGGTCGGTTCTAGAAACTGCTGAAAACTGTCCTAAGTCGGTTTATCGTTTGGACGAAAATATGTTCGTCTGGACGAAAATTTTCCAGAGAGCCGATCGTCCTGGACGATTATTTATTTCGTCTGGACGAAAATTTTCCAGAGCGCCCATCGCCGGGGACGATAATTTGTTTCGTCTGGACGAAAATTTTCCAGAGAGCTGTTCGTCCGGTACGATATTTATTTTCGTCTGGACGAAATTTTTCCAGAGGACTGGTCGCCCAGTACGATGGTAAAATTCGTCTGGACGAAATTTTACAGAGAACCCATCGTCCGGGACGATATTAAAATTCGTCCTGGACGATATTAAAATTCGTCCTGGACGAATAGGACTTAGAAAAATTTTTCCAAGCAAGTTCCAATTCGTTCCAAGTGCTCTATAGGAGATAACTGACAGATCGTCCAGTACGATAAATATCGTCCTGTACGATCAGTATAGAATTTCATGATCTCCTTATTTGTGTGTGTGAGATTTTATTCACTCAATTACAATCACTCCCTTTCAAAATTAATTCAAGAAAAGACAAACTTCAAATAAACAAAATATCATATGTTGAATTTGATTTGAAGTTTTCGTAGTCTGGAGTCTGATTTTCCTGAAATGTTAGTACACACAAGAGCAAGTGCAAATCTTCTAAAATTGTTAGGAGATAACTATACATTTGAACAATAATGTTTGGAATCATCAAAACTACATAAGTTGCACAAATATAAATCATTCAAATAGCAACTATTCAAACAATCTCCCCCTTTTTGATGATGGCAAAACAATTATTATTAGTATGGTTTCAAGTTAAAACAAATCTCTTATCTCCTAAACTCCCCTTGAATTTATGAGTACATTAAAATAAGGAGGCATTAAAGAACAATATTTTTGTTTTTCAAAAATTTTAACAGAAAACACAAATCACAAATCACAAAAAACACAAACACAAACATAATAATTTCTCCCCCTTTTTGACAGCAACAAAAAGTGAAGAAGAAAAAGACAAGAAATGTAAATAATAATATGAAATTCATTGTTAAAATTTAATCTAAATTGTGATTTGACATAGGGTATGCAATTTTAAACTAAAGATATTAGGTCAATCATAGAAATTCATAAAATTTATGAAATGATATAACATTGTAAGTAAGAAGAATTTATCAAAGACATGATTCAATTTAGACATTTTGATTATTGAAAATCATTACAAGTGAGATGTAAAAAAAAATTCTATATTTCAAAGTTCAATAGAATATAAATGAACAGTTAGATCAACTTGAATTAAGAGATTAAACGAATTTGGAAAGAAGAGAATTACCTCATGTGGTGCTTTGCACATCTTTTCAAAGTTTTGGAGCACATTTTTGTGCATTTTTCTTTGGTTGGGCTTATTTTGTGCCTCTTTTTCACTTTGCAAATTTTTGCGAATCCCTTTTGATTTTTGTACATTTGTACAATGTTCAAGAGTAATTTGACCAATTCTTTCCAAAATCTATAATCTAAGATTTCAAATATTTCTAGGTGCATAAATATCATTTGAGCATAGAAATACAAAATAAGAAAACATCAAAATTGCAATAACAATATTAACTTTTATGTAGTCTAAATGAATAGACATGAATTTAAAAATTCTAAATACAACAAGTTATAAACAAATTATAAATTTAGAAAGTCTAGATTTTCTAATATAGATAATCTCATATTACAATCGAATTTAAGCACAATGTAGATTAAAAATAATATTAATGAAATTCATAAAATTAGCCACATTTCAAAACAAATCTAAAACAAACAAACTTTCATTGATTAAAAAAAAATTACATAAAAACATTGAACTTAAACAAAAACATAACAACACAACAAACAAAAAAAAAATACAACAGACACACATAAAAAAAACTTCTACTGTTCTGGAGGAGGAGGAGGAGGAATGCGGCCAAAGAGGTTGAAGTAGGAGGCCATCAACATTACATTGGTATTTATTTCATGAACTTCATCTCTAATATTACCAATGTCATGTTGCTGCTGCGTAAGGTGAGCATCAAATTGATCAAACCTTTGATCAATGTGAGTCTCTAGTCTATCAAATCTCTCAATCAGATTCTGGTAATCTGATTGAGAAGCAGAAGCTTGCACTCCTTCTTCTTCTTCTTCTGAAGCACTGCCATGTGCTTTTTCTTTTTCTTTTTCCTCCTTGAAGAGCAGTCTGAATGATGCATCGTTGTAGTAAACTGGCTCTTCATATTCCTCATCAGGATGTACTATATTGTACTTCTTCTTCCAAAATATAAGTAATCAAGTGCCCTAAAGAAATATTCTTCTTCCTCTTCTGATCAGGATGTCCTATTTCTGAAAGCCCATAGATATGATCTAGGATGAGTTGGGCTTCATCAATAGGATGTCTTTTCATGATTAAAAAAGTTAGACAAGAAAGGAGAGGAGTAATGTTAATCCTATCACCAGCTTTAGGAATAATTGAGGATCTAAGGATATGCTGGATGATTCGGGCATCTTGGGTCATACCGGCCACTCTAGCAACATGATTGTCAATTGCATTTTCTCTAATTACCCTATTGATTTCATACCAATTGAAGATGTTTTCTGACATTAGGGTGTGGGCTCTATATCCTTCAGTCCTTAAGTTTAAAAATGCACCAAGGTCGTGCTTGGTGATCTCAACTTTTTTCTTAAAAACAAAAGAACTAATGATAGAGTGGTCAGAATTGAAACTCATGTTGGCTAGGAAGTAATGGTAGGTTTGCTTATTGTAGAGGTGGACAAGAGAAAGAATGAAATGAAATTGGGTTGAGGCGAAGAGGTGTAATACCCGAAATTTCAACTCTGTTTGGATAAGAATGCGAGACGGAGTGATTTTTGCAGATGCAAAACGAGGAAAAGATTCCTCATTTGCTTTGGAAAGGAAGTTGTCTGGGGCATTCCTGTTAGGTTTCTTCACCAAAACTTTTTGTCTTTTGCTAGAGGAGGCCATAGTTGATTTGATGTAGAAAGGGATTGAAAAAGATGTTTGAAAGTGTGATTGTCAAGTTTGAAAGCCTTCATATTTAAAGAAAAACGATACGTTCGTCCTGGACGAAAATATTCGTCCTGGACGAAAAATTATCGTTCGTCTGGACGAAGTAATTTCGTACAGACGATCCAATTCGTCCAAAATGTAACGGCTTTTCGTATTCAACACAACTTACGATGCGTCCCTTCGTACAGGCTTTTTGACTTGACCGATCGTACATACGAAAATATTTCGTACAGACGATCAAAAAGCGTTTCGTTTTAATGACTCTTGAAAACCGTCCCCTACAATGAATCGACACATGTTCGTACATACGAAAAAAATTTCGTACAGACGAAGTTCGTATTAAAAACTGTCTTATCCACTCAACCGCTGCATTCAATCGTCCCGACGTTTGAGAAAAAAAAAATTCGTACTGGACGATCACAGATCGTACAGACGATCCAATAAAAAACTGCTCTCAAAACGGTTTAAATTCGCGCAAACTGTTTCTTAACACATCGTCCCGTACGAAAATATTTCGTCCTGGACGATTTCCTCCAAAAAATTTTTAATTTTAAATTTTTTAATTTAACAAAATCAACAAAAACAATCAAAACACAGAAAACATAAGACAAAATCATAAATCCAAAAACAATTCATTCAAAAACACAAAATTCACAAAATCACAAAAACAAAACACAACAAGTATCAATGTTGCAAAGACATTTTGGTTAAGCATTCAAATCAATAACACCAAGCCTTGTTCTTAAAGTACTGAAGGTATCAAAGGCTAAAGGTTTTGTAAAAATGTCTGCAAGTTGATTTTCAGTTGAAACATGTATGAGTTCAATTTCTCCTTTGGATACATGATCCCTTATGAAATGATGCCTTATATCAATGTGTTTGGTTCTAGAATGTTGAATAGGATTTTTGGAAATGCAAATAGCACTAGTATTGTCACAATAAATTGGAATAGTGCCTATAGTTAATCCTAAGTCAATCAACTGTTGTTTTAACCAAAGTACTTGTGCCACACAACTTCCTAATGCAATGTATTCTGCTTCTGCAGTAGATAGTGCCACTGAATTTTGTTTTCTACTAGACCATGAAACTAATGAATTTCCAATGAATTGACATGTTCCAGAAGTGCTTTTCCTATCCACTCTACAGCCTGCAAAGTCAGAATCTGAGTAACCAATAATTTCAAATGAAGAGCTAAACTTAGGATACCAAATTCCTAAGTTTTGAGTTCCTAGTAGATATCTTAAAATCCTTTTCACTGCTGTCAAATGTGATTCTTTTGGATCTGATTGAAATCTAGCACATAAGCAAACACTAAACATAATATCTGGTCGGCTAGCAGTCAAGTAAAGTAAAGATCCAATTATCCCTCTAAATTTCTTTTGATCAACAGATTTTCCCTTAAGGTCTTTATCCAACTGAACTGAAGAACTCATTGGTGTACTAACAGGTTTAGCATTGTCCATTTCATATTTTTTGAGGATGTCCTTAATATATTTGGTTTGACTAAGAAAAGTACCTTCCTCAAGTTGCTTAATGCTAAATCCTAGAAAGTAATTTAAATCTCCCATTAGACTCATTTCAAATTCACTACTCATTGTTTTAGAAAAATCATCACAAAGATGTTTATTTGAAGATCCAAAGATGATGTCATCCACATAAATTTGAACAATAAGTATATCCTTTCCAATTTTCCTTAAAAAGAGAGTTGTATCCACACTTCCTTTTTCAAAAGATCTTTCAAGTAGGAAGGTGCTTAACCTCTCATACCAAGCCCTAGGTGCCTGTTTCAATCCATATAATGCCTTTTTTAATTTGAAAACATGATTTGGAAATTTTGAATTTTCAAAACCTGGAGGTTGTTCTACAAAAACATCTTCTTCAATTACTCCATTTAAAAAGGCACTTTTGACATCTATTTGAAACAATTTAAAACCTTTAAAGCAGGCAAAGGCTAGTAAAACCCTAATTGCTTCAAGTCTAGCTACAGGGGCAAAAGTTTCCTCAAAATCAATTCCTTCAATTTGATTATACCCCTTAGCTACTAATCTAGCCTTATTTCTAATGACTACTCCTGAGTCATTCATTTTATTTTGAACACCCACTTGGTTCCAACAACACTTTGATCTTTTGGCCTTGTAGTTAGTTCCCAAACTTTATTTCTTACAAATTGATTCAACTCTTCTTGCATGGCCAATATCCAAAATTCATCTGAAAGTGCTTGATCAATGTTAGTGGGTTCAACAGTCCACGCCTAGTTCTAACACCCTCACTTGGTTCACCTATAATTAATTCCTTTGGGTGGTTTTTAGAAAATCTCAAATCTCTAGGCAAAGGGTCTTCTCTTTCTAAATTTTCTTCCACATTTTCTTCCAAATTTAATCTATCAATCTTTTGGGAGTTTTCTTCAATTTCTTCTTCAACAACTTTTGGCTCTTCCATGTTTCCATTTTCATCAAAAACAACATGTGTGGTTTCTTCAATGACTAAAGTTCTTTTGTTGAATACTCTATAAGATTTTCCAACACTTGAATATCCAACAAAAATTCCTTCATCTGATTTGGGATCAAATTTTCCTAAGGCAGATTTTCCATTATTATGTATGAACACCTTGCAACCAAATACATGCAAATGAGACAAATTTGGTGTTCTTCCTTTTAGCAACTCATAGGGTGTTTTATTCAAATTTGATCTCACATTCACCCTATTCAGAACATAGCATGCAGTGCTAACCGCCTCAGCCCAAAAATATCTAGGAAGCGAGTATTCTGCTAACATTGCTCGGGCGGCTTCTATTAATGTTCTGTTCTTTCTTTCAACTACTCCATTTTGTTGAGGAGTTCTAGGTGCAGAAAAATTGTGATCAATTCCCTTTTTCTTTACAGAAATCTTCAAATCTTTCATTTTCAAATTCTCCTCCATGATCACTTTGTATAGAAATTATTTCACATCCTAGTTTTCTTTGTATCCAAGTTGAAAAATTTCTGAATTCCTCAAATGATTCACTCTTATGAAAAAGAAATTTAACCCAGGTGAATCTTGAAAAATCATCTACTATAACAAATCCATATACCTTTCCTCCTAGACTAACAGTGCTTACTGGTCCAAAAAGATCCATGTGTAGAATTTCTAAAGGTTTACTGGTCCTAAGATCTTTAATGGACTTAAATGAGGACTTCACTTGTTTTCCTAATTGACATGCATCACACAGATGGTCCTTAGTAAAGTCTAGTTTAGGTATTCCTCTCACCAAATTCTTTTGGGTAATTTTTCTAAGATTTTTCATACTAGAATGACAAAGTCTCCTATGCCAAAGCCATGATTCATCAGAAACAGTTTTCAAACAAAAAGCAGTAGGAGATTGAATACAATTTAAATCTAGCATGTAGACATTGTTCACCCTTTTTCCATTTAAAACAATTTTCCCATTTAGGCTAATTATGCAGCTAGTAGGTAAAAATTTTACATTATAGCCCTTATCACATAGCTGACTTATGCTAAGCAAATTATGTTTCAAGCCTTCAACTAATAAAACATTATCTATGAAAAAGTTTTTCAAATTTCCAATCATACCTGATCCAACCACTTTCTTTGTGGTATTATCTCCAAGTGTAACCTTGCCTCCACTCCTGGCTTCCAGCGTTATGAATTGAGCAGTATCTCCAGTCATGTGCTTAGAACATCCGCTGTCCAGGTACCATATACTCTCACGAGGTCTTGTGTGAGAGTATACCTGCAAAATTCTCAAATGTTAGACCTGGGAACCCAAACTAGTTTGGGTTCACCTTTATGAAATTTATAATCAGATGCATGTGTGATATGTCTAGGTTTATGCATCTTAGTTCTCCACACCAAATTAGGTTTCATCTTTAAAGTGCAGGTGTGAGATATATGTCCCAAAAATCCACAATTGTTACATTTAACATTAGGAAAAATATTCCTATGTTTTCTCTCATATGATTGTCTTCTAAGGGATTTCATGAATTTAGGATAATATTTAGGATTTGTAAAATCTTCAAGTTTAGGGGGGTTCCTATTATCCTCGAGAGCTCTTATAGTAAGTTTGTAAAATGAATTCATTTCCTCCAAGATTCGATTTGTATAATTGACTCTATATGTCTTGTGCTCAGATTCATCCTTAAATTTCTCAAATTCTTTTTCAAGTTCAGCATAGGATGATTTTAAATTCTCAAAATTTTTATTCAAGTCATCATATTCATCAAGTAGTTTCATGTGGTTGCTATCAATTAAAGCATGATCTTTCCTAAGGATTTCGTGTTCCTTATTAAGCTCTTCCAATTCTAAAACTAAACTAGCATGCATCTTTTTAGTTTTCCTATATGCATCATGCATGTGTTCAGAAACTTCAAACAATTCATTATAAGTTAAATCACATACCTCTTCTTGATCTGATTGTTCAGCTTTATCTGCCATCAAGCAAAGGTTGGTGACTTCTTCTTCTTTTTCAGTCTCAGATGAGTCTGAAGCTGAGTCCGCCCAAAAAGCCTTTTGAAACTTCTTCTTGCCCTTCTTTACCATTGGTTTCTCCTCTACCTTCTCCTTGCTAGGAGTGGCTTTGAGTTTGGACAATCAGTCTTTATATGACCTGGTTTCCTGCATTCATAACAAATCACTTCATTAGAAACCTTGCCATTTCTGTTATACTTACCTCTATTCCATTGCTGGCGTCTCTTCTGCTTCCTCTTTAAAAAGCTTTTGAATTGTCTAGTCATCAGTGCTATATCATCTTCATCCTCAGGTTGTGAGTGTTCACTTTCTGACTCTTCCACATTTAGTGCAATATTCTTGTCCTTTCTTGGTTCACCTGCATCAATCTTTCTTTGACTTACTCCTTGCTCGTAAGCAATGAGTGAACCAAGAAGATTGTCAATAGAATAAATGTTCAGATCTTTTGACTCTGTAATTGCAGTAATTTTAGCATCGTATGCAGTAGGTAAACAACGAAGAATCTTATTAACCATTTCAGCATTAGTTAATTCCCTACCAAGTGCATGCAAAGAGGTGACAATTTGAGTGAATCTTGTGTACATGTCAGATATAGATTCATTAGGTTTCATGCGAAATAATTCGTAGTCATGTAACAAGATATTGAGTCTTGATTGCTTAACCTCATTTGTCCCTTCATAAGTAATACAAAGTCTATCCCATATGTCTTTTCCGCTTTTACAAGTAAAAACTCGCATGTAGTCTTCAGATTTTAAAGCACAAAAGAAACTATTTAAACATTTTGCATTTAATTGTGCTAAGTCACGTTCTTCTATAGTCCAATCTGCATAGGGTGTATCTACCCTAATTCCATCAACTAATCTAGTTGGTTTTGTGTAACCTTCCTGGACTAACATCCACATGCGATAATCAAGTGACTGTAAGAAAGTAGACATGCGTGTTTTCCAAAAATCAAAAGGAATATTGTCAAACAGTGGAGGTCTAGTGATAGAGTAACCCTCAGGTGTGTTTCGGTTTCCAAATGTAGCCATCTACGTTAATCAAAAAGTAGTTCAAACTTATGATTTTGAAACAATGCTCTGATACCACTTGTTGAGTCTAGTAATTAGGTTGTTAAGCCTAAGTAAATGTCCCACGGCTACCAAGAGGGGGGTGAATTGGTAGTTTTAAAAATTTTAAACCCTCTTAAAATTAAAGTTGAACCGAAATAAAATTTTCTTTTAAAGTTTGTAGAAAAATGTTTTTCAACCACAGAGTTGTTAAAACTGAAATTTAAAATGCGGAAACGTAAAAGCAATAAAGTAAATGACACCAGATTTATAGTGGTTCGGTCTATAACCAGACCTACATCCACTCCTCAGAGGCACCCTCTGAGTATTGCACTAATACCACAAAGTGACTCTCCTTTAGCACCCACAGCAAGGCGGAGAAGCCTGTACAAAACCCTCTTTTCACCACTACCCGGTGCGGCAGAGAACCGTCGTCCTTTTACACAATCCACAGTGTTGGCAGAGAACCGTCGTCCTTTCACACTCTCCTAGTGTGGGCAGAGAATCCTACGACTGTTCACACTTCCAAGTGTAGGCAGAGAACCTCCTTCCTTTTACACTCTCCTAGTGTAGGCAGAGAACCCACGTCTGTTCACACTCTCCAAGTGTCGGCAGTGAACCGGACCTTCTTGAATGATCTTCTCACAAGAATCTAGAAGGAAGAAAGAAAAGAGTGAAGAAATCCAATTTCACAAGTAGAGATTCTTACCTTAGCAATCCAAGTGAAGCCTTCTTGCTCCAATGGTAGGAATCCTCCTTTGAATGCTCTCTTCCACTCTCCCCTTGGCTATTCTCTCAATAGGCACGAAGATCAAATGACAAAAAGATTGGGTGGCAGTCTAATTTGGAGTATTTATACAAAAGACATGAAAAACCGCCCAAAAACTGCAAGTTTTCAATTCTGTACGCAGTGGATCGTCCCGTACGATCCTGGATCATCCTGGACGATTTTACTTAAACGATCTGAAATGACCCTATTTGCATATGTGTACGAAATGACTTCGTACAGCTGATCGTCCTGTACGAACTAGGTTCGTCCAGTACGAACGGTTATTACAAGGTCGGTTCTAGAAACTGCTGAAAATTGTCCTAAGTCGGTTTATCGTTTGGACGAAAATATGTTCGTCTGGACGAAAATTTTCCAGAGAGCCGATCGTCCTGGACGATTATTTATTTCGTCTGGACGAAAATTTTCCAGAGCGCCCATCGCCGGGGACGATAATTTGGTTTCGTCTGGACAAAAATTTTCCAGAGAGCTGTTCGTCCGGTACGATATTTATTTTCGTCTGGACGAAATTTTTCCAGAGGACTGGTCGCCCAGTACGATGGTAAAATTCGTCTGGACGAAATGTTTATAGAGAACCCATCGTCCGGGACGATATTAAAATTCGTCCTGGACGAATAGGACTTAGAAAAATTTTCCAAAGCAAGTTCCTATTCATTCCAAGTGCTCTATAGGAGATAACTGACAGATCGTCCAGTACGATAAATATCGTCCTCTACGATCAGTATAGAATTTCATGATCTCCTAATTTGTGTGTGTGAGATTTTATTCACTCAATTACAATCACTCCCTTTCAAAATTAATTCAAGAAAAGACAAACTTCAAATAAACAAAATATCATATGTTGAATTTGATTTGAAGTTTTCGTAGTCTGGAGTCTGATTTTTCTGAAATGTTAGTACACACAAGAGCAAGTGCAAATCTTCTAAAATTGATAGGAGATAACTATACACTTGAATAATAATCTTTGGAATCATCAAAACTACATAAGTTGCATAAATATAAATCATTCAAATAGCAACTATTCAAACATCCTTTAGCACCCACAGCAAGGCGGAGAAGCCTTTACAACACACTCTTTTCACCACTACCCGGTGCGGCATAGAACCATCATCCTTTTACACAATCCACAGTGCTGGCAGAGAACCGTCGTCCTTTTACACTCTCCTAGTGTTGGCAGAGAACCCTACGGCTGTTCACACTCTCCAAGTGTAGGCAGAGAACCTTTCCGCTGTTCACACTCTCCAAGTGTAGGCAGAGAACCCTTCGGCTGTTTACACTCTCCAAGTGTCAGTAGAGAACCGGATCTCCTTGACTGATCTTCTCACAAGAATCTAGAAGGAAGAAAGAAAAGAGTGAAGAAATCCAATTTCACAAGTAGAGACTCTTACCTTAGTAATCAAAGTGAAGCCTTCTCGTTCCAGTGGTAGGAATCCTCCCTTGAATGCTCTCTTCCACTCTCTCCTTGGATATTCTCTCAAGAGGCACGAAGATCAAATGACAAAAAGATTGGGTGGCAGTCTAATTTGGACTATTTATGTAAAAGACAAGAAAAACTGCCCAAAAACTGCAAGTTTCCAATTCTGTACGCAGTGGATCGTCCTGTACGATCCTGGATCGTCCTGGACGATTTTACTTAAACGATCTGAAACGACCCAATTTGTATATGTGTACGAAATGACTTCGTACAGATGATCGTCCTGTACGAACTAGGTTCGTCCAGTACGAACGGTTATTACAAGGTCGGTTCTAGAAACTGCTGAAAACTGTTCTAAGTCAGTTAATCGTTTGGACGAAAATATGTTCGTCTGGACGAAAATTTTCCAGAGACCCGATCGTCCTGGACGATTATTTATTTCGTCTGGACAAAAATTTTCCAGAGGACCAATCGCCACGGACGATAATTAATTTTGTCTGTACGAAAATTTTCCAGAGACCTGATCGTCCGGTACGATATTTAATTTCATCTGTACGAAAATTTTCCAGAGGACCGGTCGTTTCGTACGATGATAAAATTATTCGTCTGGACGAAAATTTTACAGAGAACCCATCGTCCGGGACGATAATAAATTTCGTCCTGGACGAATAGGACTTAGAAAATTTTTTCGAGCAAGTTCCTATTCGTTCCATGTGCTCTGTAAGAGATAACTGACGGATCGTCCGGTACGATAAATATCATCCAGTACAATCAGTATAAAATTTTATGATCTCCTTATGTGTGTGTGTAAGTTTTTTTATTCACTCAATTACAATCACTCGCTTTCAAAATTAAATCAAAGAAAATGCAAACTTCAAATAAACAAAATATCTCATGTTGAATTTGATTTGAAGTTATCGTAGTCTGGAGTCTGATTTTCCTGAAATGTTAGTACACACAAGAGCAAATGCAAATCTTCTAAAATTGTTAGGAGATAACTATACATTTGAACAATAATGTTTGGAATCATCAAAACTACATAAGTTGCACAAATATAAATCATTCAAATAGCAACTATTCTAACACACATTACATGCATCAATGCTTGATTCAATTTCTAGTAAAGTGATGGAGATTATGTGCCATGCGAGAACGTTCATAACTGTTTGGTATTGAATAAGACAGTTCAAATTAATCATGTGATAATATAAGATGGAGGATAATATTTGATATGACTTAATCATAACAATTTATCCTATTTAAATTTAATGAATGGTGATTAAGTCATCTTTTACCTGTGGCTATTAATAAAGATCATTGTATGCTTTTCCTCTAATTTATGTAGATCTATGGAGTATTTCATGATTTGACAAATTGAAAAGGACTAGTAGATCATATACTTGCAATACAATGGTTGGATTAGTTACAATTGCAAGTTCATATTACAATTTGTGAAACCCGATTTCATTAAATTAAGGAATTAGGCATACCTCAATTTAGTAGGCATTTTGATCAATTGAATGTTTTTATGGCTTTGTTGGATCACCACAAACACATCTTTTGAAAAGGGCATAGCTTGACATCAACTAAATCACCAAATGCACCTATGAATGAGAAGGACTCACCAAAGCTAGAGGTTTTTCACATAGAGAGGGTTCTAATAGCTAGGAGGGTTGGAATCACTTACTCATTAACTAGGGAAGGAGAGGGAATCCTATTTACATGCTAATTTCAATTTGAAGAGGGTTATTTATAGAATTTAAGAAATCCATTTAGATGAAATTGTAGCCATCCCATATGGTTTTAGATGCAAAGGTATTAAGGATCATCTGATAAGAGCTACATAAGTGTATTGAAATGTTCCCAAGGGTTGAGATAAGTTTGATTGGATGTTGTAAAAGTTGGAACCCACATTGTTGGTTTGGTTTGGGACATAAATAATTCTCTTGGTGGCCCTAACTGGCCATAATTGACTCAATAAATCTATAAGGGTTTAAAAGACCTTAGAAATACCATGGGTCAAATTAGGTTGGTTGAATTAGTTTTTGAAGTTTTAGGTTAGCTCAAGTTGATTTGTTTCACTAACTTGGGATAAGGTCTCAAACAAAAGAACCTATAATGGGAACCCAAGGGATATTTGATAATTTTATTATTTATGGTTAAATAGATTTGTCTAGGAGTGGTTCCAAATATCCATAGGATGAATTAGTGTCATTTGAAACCTAAGAAAAACTAATGTGCTAGGGTTTGGTGCTTAAAAAAAAATTAAGGATTTTTTGTTTTGGGTCAACCATTGGTGTTATTCAAAGGGATTAACCTGGTTAAAAATAAACCTAATTTTTTCTAATATGGATTAGAATTATTTTGACTCAAGGATAAGGCCACATGATTAGGTTTTGATTTTTAAATTATGTTTAGGGCTTTAGGGCCAACTATGGCTTTTATTTATTTATTTTTTAAATTATTTTTTGGGCCAACTATGGGTTGGCCATGGTTAAGGGAGCTGGATTATGAACCTAAATGATTTTAATATGGATTAAAATCATTTTGACTCAAGCCCAAGGAAATATTGTTAGGTTTGGGTGTTTGAATTAGGTTTAAGGTTTAAAGTTTTTTAAGCCTAACTTAGGCTAACCATAATCTAAGGGGTTTTTCCATGTGTTAAACCTTAGTCAAAACATTCCTAACATAGGTTAAGAGTGCTTACACTGAAGTCCCAAGTCATGACCAATTTATGTGTTTAGATTAGTTCTTAGGTTAAGGGTTAACCTTAATTAATTCCTCTTTGACCAAGGTTTTAATATTAGTCCATTGAATTAATTATGGTATAATGAAACCAACTATGCAAATGGAAATCAATCCAAAGGCAAGGGATAAATTTATTATACTAAATTAACTATAACATAGTGGAAATCATTTAATTTCAAGTGAGATTCATTTCTTAAGGGTTTTAATGGCTAGATTAGAAAGGGGTCAATTAGGCTTGATCCTAACCAAGATTTACTAGAAAAGCCCTTGATCAACTAAATTAAAAATGGTATAGTAGATCAACAAACCCATAAGAAGAGTGGATCTATTGATTCCTATATAGGGCTATGCTACATCATAAGATTTTCTTTCTAAGGGTTTTTATTGGTTACACTAAGAAAGGATCCTAAGAGACTTGATCACAACCTAAGTTTACTACATAAACCCTTGATCAACAAAATCAACTATGGCATAGGAGATCAAGATATGCATAAGAAGGGTTAATTAATGGATGCATAAGTAGGGTTAGCATAGACCATAAGTTTTCTTTTTCTAAGGGTTTTTAATGGTTACACTAAGAAAGGGACCTAAGAGGCTTGTTCCTAACTTAGATTTACTAAATAAAGCCTCAATCTACTCAATTAACGATCACACGATAGATTAAGGAACCCATTTGGAGGGTGACTCTATAGAATGTCTATGTAGGACTATATATGATATAGGGTTTACTATACTAGGACTGGATCTTGAAGACTTGTTCATAACCTATAAAGTCTAGTCTCAAGCAAGGTGAAACAATGTTGTGTTTAATGATATTAAAATGGATTCGTCCAAGGTTATTCATAATGTGAAAGACAAATTATTTAGACTGGCTTCTGTTAATTTAATTTCTATGAAAGGTTTTTATCAGTGTTACCATGTGGTTTCTGACCTTGGTCTCAAACTGCAGCAGTTTTCCACCTCTCCCTCTCCTCGTCTGGTGTTTTGGTTAAAATTGAGGATGGGCTTTTTCAAACTTAATGTTGGAACTGAGGTGGTTAACAATATTATGGGATGTGGTGGCATTATTAGAGATGGCTATGGTAATTTTATTCTCGATTTTGTGGAGCCTTCTTCTGGTAATCCTCAGTTGACTATTTTGAACTCTATTCTTTATGGGTTAAATAGTTGTCTTTCCCTGGGTATTACCAACATTACCAGTGAGGTTGAGTGTCTCCTGTATGTTCAATGTTTACTTATTAGTGTAGATGCTCCTTGTGATCCTGAGCTATTTTATATTGTTCGTGCTATCAAGTTTTTAATGACTCCTATTTATATTGAGTACTCTAATGTGCTTAAAGATGGTAATGCCTGTGCTAGGTGGCTAGCTCTGTTTGGTGCAGGCATTTCTGGTTTCAATGATTTTGTGGAAGCTAATTCTCCTGCACCTTTTAGAGGCCTTATTAGACTAGATAAAATTTCTCTTCCTTATGTCATAAATTAATTGGTTATCTTTCTGTTTTCGGGTTTTGATCCAGTGCTGCTGCTCTGCTGTGTTGCTTTGGTTTGGTGGGTTGGTTTGTCTGGTTTATTCTCGTCTGGATTGTGGTTTGGAGGCTTTTGAGGCGATATATCTTTATGGGTCTTGCTTTACTGGTTATGGGTGGAGCAATGTTAGTAGGATTTGTTTTTTGGTTGTTCTTTTTCTTTTGTCGTTGGTCGGGTGCCTTTGGCTAGGTTGCCTTACAATTTTTGGCTGGCTATTTTTGAGATGGTTGGGGAGATGGGTTACCTGCTTCTATGAGGTTGATATGGGGGGGGGGGGGGGGGGGGGGGGGGGGGGCAGGGGAGCCCTGCTGTTTAGTTAGGATGAATGTGCGGGGTTGGACTGATTACTACTATTTCACCCTTTCCCTGGTGGATTCCTTAGGTATTTATGGTATTTGCTGGATGCTTTGTCTTATCAATTTGATATGTAATTATGATGGTGAGTATTTTGGGGGTTCTGATCTTGGGATTTCTTTTGGGGTCACTCACATTAATGCTGGTATCAGGTGGGAAGGCCTTTTCTGTAATTGGTGGATGTTGGTGTCTATTGGTGTTTTGACTTGTTGGAATTGGGCTGTTTTTAATGATATTCTATTATATGCTACTTGCTTTACTAATTTCTTTTTATTTTCTTGTAGGAAGACAATATACTTTTTACATGGGTGGTATGGTTTTCTTCTTGGTATGTGCCTCTTTTTGTTCAATTCTTTTTTGTGTTTTTTTTCCCTCTGTTTTGCAGGTGTTTTTTGTGTCTTTCAATGCTTCATTCAATTTTGGATAAGGGAGGTTATGCTGATTGCTGATATGTATTGTCTCCCCATTTTTTGGGTGTTCACCCTTGAGCACCGTAGAATGTATCTAGGTTTCCTTGTATTTTGGATTAGCAGGGATCTTGAGCTTTAGTTTTTTTTGTTTTTTGGATTGTAGCTCTTTTGAGTGGTAATAAAGCTCGAGGTCCCTTTAAGGACCTGTAATTTCCCCTTTATATCAACACGTAGGATCATCCGTGGGTTTCCCCTTAAAAAAAAAGCAAGATTTAATAGGGCTTGGTTTTCCTTGAAGTCCAAGGGTTAGTTTATAAATGTTAAAATAAGGCTCTGTTAGACCTATGTGTTTTCAATGGTAAAATTAGGAGGAGGTCTCAAGAGCATAAATCCATATTAAGATTTACTACTTAATCTACCAAATCAATTATGTTACACTATAATAGGGAACCTAATAAAGATTCATAGATCTATGGGTGTCTAAATGATGTTAAACTATATTCTAAAACTGTTAATGAGTGAAGTAAGAGGAGGTCTTTAGAACTTAGTGTCCTACCAATATATACTAGATAATGCCTAGATACATTGAATAAACTATGGCATATGGCATAGTAAATCAAGAAACTCAAAAAAATATTCTTACATCCATTAGTATTTAAATGATACTAGATTGTATTCTATTGAGTAAAACTAAAAAAGACTTCTAAAGGCTAGAATCTTAACCTAAACTTGGTGTGCACTCAAAAAGGGACTCTAGGAAAAAATAAATATCAAGCAATTTAAAATCTATATTTCTATAATCTATTAATATATAGAGAATAACATACCATCTCAAAAGATAGACATGGTATTTTAGTATCAATTTTAAAATAAAAATAATTTTTTTTTATAATAAAATATAACTTGGAAAATAACATATCATCTCAAAAGATAGAATTGATATTCTTCTATAAATTTGAAAATTTAATGTATATAGTAAAAACTTAAAATTCAAGCCATGCTCACAGGAAAAATAAAGAGTGTGTTTTAAAAGATAAACCCATAGATTCTTAAAAGCCTAATGATCATTCAAGTAAAACACATGCAAGTGAAGATATTTAGGAAAAAGAAGGATTTCTAATCCACACATTCTAAACACAATCAATTAATCAATCACAACTAAATTGTAAAATATAAGTTAAAGTTTATGTGACAAGTGCCACTTATATGTAATTTATGTTATACAGGAAAATAATTAGTGGCTAAGCCCCACCTGAAACATACTTGGTTTTTTACTCATATATTTAGTGCAAGTCACATATAAAATGAGATTGTTTATATTCTTTTAAATCTTCAAGCTCTTCACACTACAGGAAAATCTACCATTATCATTAGACTTTTTGGCAGATAGGCATACGCCAAAAAAAGTAGTGGCCTAATAGGCAGAATAAACGTCAGAATACGTTAACGAAAAGATTCCATTTTTCAATTACTTTTCACCAGAATTTTTCTAGAAATGCCACCCAAAATTTTTCTGGCAAAAAAACTATATAGCTTCTATTTTATTTATTAGGGGGAGTAGCTAAAGAACATTTGAAAATAGGAAATACCTCTATACTCCTGTAAGGGTTAGTATAAAACATTTTATATAACATAAAACACATCACAACATCAAAATCACACATTGCAATTGCTCATTTTTTAACAACATATATATCATCCATTTTATTTATTAGGGGGAATAGCTAAAGCACCTGTAAGAATTTCTATAGATTTAAATTTTATTTATTAGCTCCCTTTAATACCTCTATATAACCACTGCCACATATAGAAAGTTGGATTATTAATAACAAAATAAAATGGTCCTAACTTAGGATATCTATGTGCCCATCACAAAGTCATTAATCATTATCACACAGATAATCAAACATCAAAACACAACAAAAAAATCATCATCACTAATCAGATATGTGTAATAACCAGAGATGCATGAAATAAATAAAATAAAATAAAAATAATGCTCCTATCCTTAGACTAAAGTTTGTAGTCCTAATAAGCATAGTAAGTGTGTGTTAGACTATGTGGCTTAGATTTTTTCAAGTAGGTTTAAGATTATATCTTGTACTTCTTATATATATATATATATTTTTTCAAGTTCAAGAAATTTTATTTCAAGTTTAAGCTTTAGTAAATTGGAAATTTATTGTGTTTTTAAGGGTATAATATTTTGAATTCTTATTTTTAATTTGAAAGATCATGTTAAAAAATGAATTTAATGTGCAATAAATTTATTGTTCAGCATAACCTAAGACTAACATAATGCAAATGTCTTATCCCAAAAGAGACATAATAATTACAAAATGCTAATGTTTTATGTTATTTATATACATCTTATTACTTTTTAGGAATATTGAAATATTTTTGTGTTATAGAGCATAGGTTGCGGCGTGATACTGATGTTTCTCAAAATCAATTTGGATTCATGCTGGGTAGGTCAACTATGGAAGCCATACATTTATTAAGAGGTTTGATGGACAAGTATAGAGAAAATAAGGAGGATCTAAATATGATATTTGTTGATTTAAAAAGCATATGATAAAGTTCCAAGCGAAGTGCTATGGAGAGTTCTTGAAAAGAAAGGAGTTAATAACACTTATATTCAAATCATTAAAGATATGTAAGAAGGAGCTATTACATGTGTTCAAACACAAGGTGGTTTGACCAAGTATTTCCCTATTTCAGTTGGGTTACATCAAGGATCAGCCTTAAGTCCATATCTTTTTTCTTTAGTCATGGATGTTCTCACTAGACATTTGCAAGAGGATGTACCTGGTGTATGCTTTTTGCTGATGATATTCTTCTTGTTGATAAGACTAGAGAGATAGTTGAAGGTAAACTTAAATTATGGAGGTCAACCTTAGAGTCTAAGCTTTTCATTTGAGTAGATCTAAAATGGAATATATGGAGTTTAATTTTAGTAGTAATAGACCTAGTGAGGGGATTGTGACATTGTGCGATCAAGTCATTAATAAGAGTACACATTTTAGATATCTTGGATCTATTGTTTAGAGTGATGGTGAAATAGATGGGGATATTATCAACAGAATTCAAGTTGGATGGTTGAAGTGGAGGAATGAATTGAGCTTGTTGTGTGATAAAAAAAGTACCCCTCAAACTTAAGGGAAAATTTTACAAGATGGTGGTGAGGCCTACATTGCTTATGGTGTCGAATAATGGCCATTAAAAGAGAAGCATAATACTAAGTTAAGTATGGCAGAGATGAGGATGCTCAAGTGGATGAGTGGGATAAAGGTTTGATATTGTTGTTGTTGTATGAATTACTATATTATATTTTATTGTTAATTTTAATGTTTATATTTTACAAATATGTTTTTAATAAGTTTTAACTTCAATTAAAATTAATTATTTAATTTTATTTTTGAATTTATTTATTATTAATCTTTGAAAGCTTCTTATGTCCAATTCCCTAAAGTTTTAATTTGACCAAGGCTTGAATTTGGTCTAAAAGTTTGGATTTTATATGATTTTTATTTTTATAATATTCTTATGTTTATTTAAGGTGAAATGAAATTGAGTTTATATTTTATAAATTTTATGAATTTTTTATTGAGTTTATTATGATTTTTTTAATAAAAATCCCATGAAAGGGGCCATTTCATTCAAATAGATAAAAATTACATGTCCTTAAAGACTCAAAAGGTTGCTAAAGTATAATAATTGAAATAAAACCTAAAAGCATCATAATCCATCTAAATACAAAACTAAGAGAAAGCAAAAAAAAAAAAGACCAGCCTAATAACAAACAAATAGTAAAGTAGTTAGAAAAAAACACCAAAAGCCCAGCAGTCAACCGTCTACATCAAGAGCAAAAGTGCCACAAATTTGTAGTCCATAGGTCCACCAACTAGCACCACAACATTACCTACACAAACAAAAGAATAGGGACTACACCAAAGGGAAAAATGAGACCCCCAATAACCAAATAATAACCCACACAACGCCAACACCCCACGACTCTAAAGTAGCATCGACAAAGACAACCATTAAAAATAGCTATTTTTTGGATTTCCTCTTTCTTCATTTACCCACCCGTATGAAAGTATCACACATAACACCACTTACATTCAAATCAAATAAGCCCTCCTGTTCAAACACTTCCTTTTTGTCAACCTCAAAAGGAGAAGATGAAGAGCCTTCAAGTTAATCAATTTGTGCATCAATAGTTTCTCTCGATCTAACGCCCACATGGGCATTCATGGCATTAGCAAAAAGTAAAGCAACAAGAACATCAACAAGCTTTTCATTCACTGCCAATCCCACAGAGGAGATCGATACAAGTAGATCAGCAGGCGTCATATGAGAAGCAACAGTGGGATCCAACTCACTAGAATCATTATTTACCACCCCCATATTAAAATCACAATATTCATTATCACCCATATTCAGCAACTAATTACAAGTAATAGGACCAACAATGTCAAAATGACCAATCTCAATCCCACCTCGAGGGGTATCCACCAAGACATGATCACCCACATCACCATCATCACAACACACAATAACCACACAATGCTCTGTTGAAGGAGCACCAACCTCAGTGATCACTGAATCAAACTTTGTTGCCCTCCCCAAGGAAACAACCAGCTCAAGCAGAGGCAAAACAAGACTAGGACTATTATTTTCCACACTAATAGGACCATCTTTACTAATGGAATCACACTCAACATCACAAATATTATTCGAAACCACTCCCACCCTAACCACATTGTTAATATGATTAGCTAAATGAGGATTCACAATATTACATTCAAATCTAGCATGACCCAAAAACTTACAATGACTGCAATAGTGAGGAAATTCTTCAAATTTCACTTGTTGGATATATCCCATAGATTCCAAACCAATCCAAACATGAACAGGATAATGCTTGGTAACATCAAGCTCAACAAGCACACGAGCAGTAAAGGGCCTTGTACCATTTGAAGTGGCATTATCTGTCTGTAAAGACAAACCAAACAAAAAACTAAGCCCATGTAGAATCCAAGCAAAGAACATATGAAGACGAAGACTGGGAAAGGAAACCTAAATGGTGACAATAAGAGATTCAATGTTAATGTCAAAATAAGGTGTCCACTTAAATAACTTCATGTAACAATTGCTAATGAAGTAAGACCAATGTAAGAACACACGACAATAGTCTAAATCATTCAAAAACTTAATGAGAATGTTCTTGGAATTAAGCAATGTAATAGAAAATCCTCCCATCAGCTTAAGATTAAAGAAAAATTTATAGACTGAATCAATTGGTGGTTGCCGGCCACAAAATTTTCTAACAAGAGCAAACTCAGACGGAGCAGCTAAGGCTTTCATTTCTTCATCCGAAATCCATAAAGATAGAATACCCTTGCAAGAAGTGATTCTAAGATCAGTAAACTTCGATCGGGAAGAATCCCTAGACAGAGCAACCCTAAAAGAACCCAAAGTAAACTTCCCTGCTAAAAATTGGGATCACTTAAATGATTACCAGCCATTAAACTGCTAATCATAAGAAAAATAAGGTATTAAGGAGCAAGGAGAGAGTTTACCATGGTGAAATGATCGGAGGCGACATGGAGGCGGAAGGAGAAAACCCTAACCATCGAGCTCTTGACTGCACAGCGAGTGGAGCGCCAAATGTCACTTCCAAATCGACAGGAAGGAAAGTCTTTGAATGAGCAGAGTCGTCGGAGCTAGGGCAGGGTTAGTCATTTGAGGGAGGAAATCGGGACTTTATTTTTGAGTTTATTATGATTTTTTAGGTTAAAACCCATAGAGGGAACTACTCGTTAAATAATAGAACACTTATAAAGTGTTTAAAGTGGACCCTCAACTCTATAATGCTCCAAAAAGCTACAAAACAAAGCAAAAGAAAACCTACGAGCTAATAGTCCCCACTAAGACAAAATACAAGAATACCTAGTAACATGCTAATGATGCTAAAAAAAAAGCTTCCAAAGAAGAAAGATATTGATAGGAACATGTAATACAATCTTTCTGCAAAAAGTCTGGATCATAACCATAAAAGTAACCACATGAGAATGAAAAGGGCTGGCTGCAAAATAAAAAATTAAGTACAAAGAAACAAAGTAATATAAATGTAAATTAATCAACTGGAGAGCAGAATAACAAGAAAGGATATTACCCATATGGAGTTCCCGAAGAAAAAAATACCCTTAGTTGAGCAAAAGGTCAACACCCATATAAAACAACACCATAGTAATGATCCAAGATATAATAGCAATGCATAAAATATAAAACTAATACCAGAAAGGCATAGGATAAGCCATATAGGCTACTAACGATAACCAACCAAAACCACCATTAAAAACCAAATAAGGATATGGGTTGAACGAGTTCATGATAGAATGAAACTAATATTCATCACATGGGTAATCCAAATGCCGCTCCATCCTACCACCAAGCCAAAACATGGATCCCCTGACAACTAGCTCTAAAAAGCAACAAGATAAGCTCACAGAGAAGGAAGCCACCCATACACAGATAGAGACAAACCTAGATAGAAAAGTAAGACAACACAAAAGAGAATGTGAGGGCCTCAACAACCAACTGCACAAAGCCCTCAAGTAAACTCCATCATCCCAACCAAAAATGCCCCCATGGCCAACAAAAATCCATAACAATAACAATATAACACCAATCCCCACCATTACTCCCATTAATAACCACCGCTATAAAATCTAGCCAAAAATAAGACCCATAACAGTAGCAGGAGGTAGGAGAGCAACAACTAGGAGTAGCATCAATAATAAAACTATTACAATCAAAATAAAAGCCCAAAACCCAAAAAACAAAACTCTACTAGAAATTGCAAAACCACATAAGAATGCCACCAGTAATTCACAATCACTAGAAAAATAAAGAAGTAGAAATAAAGCACAACCATTAATAGAAGAAGGAAATTAGCAAACAACCAAAGAAAGGTTCTAGAAGAAAACCAACACCAAGGCCCTAGAATAATCCAGAACCACCAAAAAGGAACCAACCGAGCAACACCACCAACTAGAACCCATAACAAAGCACAACAGCAAGAGGAAAAACCCCACAAATACAAAAAAAAAAAAAAACACCAAATTACCTTCTGACATAAGATATCTAATTTTATCCAATCTTAAGAGCCCTTTTAAAGGGATTGGTAAATTAGCATCCATAAAATCAATGAAATAATCAAGCTCACTCCCAAAATTTGCAAACCAATTAGCATAGACATTACCCTCCCTAAAAACATGAGAGAAGGAAACATTAACAAAGATAATCAATTGTTTAATATCCCAAACCAGATAAAATGCAATGAATACTATGAATAGAATCAACCTCAATCCCAATGTTAGGAATATTAAGAGATATAAATTCTTAGCCCCTAAAGGATAGCATTAAGCATAGTAAAGTGTAAATTACCATTCTATAAAGGGCCCATAAAAGCCAAAATAATAATCCCTTAGTTGTCTCTGATGATCCCACCACACCCCAGGATGATACCATTATCAAAACCACCAACATTCCATTTATAATAATCCAAAGATGGTTTAACTCAGTATGCATACCGAGGTTCAGAAATAGGATGAACCTCAACCAACCTGATCACTAAATCAGCAGCAAAAAAGTAAATTAATAGAAAAGAGACTAAAAACTTTATCTTTAACATTTTTGATGATCCTATGATAGCTCATTTTAATACCATTAAAAAGGGAGTTGTTCCTCTCCATCCATAAGTACCACAAAATAAGAGAAGGAATAATATTTCTAATAGGACCTCTAGAATTAACAAACCAAGAATTAAGCAAAGCATTAATAAACAAATTAGCATTAAAATAGTTTAATTTGAAATTATCATCAAAGTAACTCTAGGTTTTAATAGTTAAAGGACCCAAAAGAAAAACATGTGCATATTTTCAACATGATAACAACATTGACATTTGGATGGTAAGATAAAACCTCTTTTAGTCAAGTTGTCATCAGTAGGAATGAATCTATGTAAAATTCTCCAAATAAAGATAGCAATAGTAGACAAAATATTTTTATACAAAATAATGGAAAAAATATTTGTAACCACATTCTTGGTTCTAAACACATGCCAAACATCTTTTAATCCAAAAACTCCATCTTTAGAAAAATTACATAATAAATAATCCTCCGAGTCCAAGTTCAAAGGAAGGTTCAAGATTTGTTGAATAATAGAATTAGTAATCACATTAACAAGTTTATCATAATCCCAATAGTTATCATTAATGAAAAAATTTACCTTAATCGCAACAATAGAAGAGGTATTAGTGATGGAATCAATGGAATGATTACCCAACAAATTATCTTGACAAAAGAAGATGTTCCCACCACCAAACCACCAAGATAGGTGAGGCTCAATAACCCATTTAACCTTGCAAAGCCTTAGCCAAACTTTAGAATAACCTATATTAAAAGAATAAATAGTTGGATGCTTCCCCACACAATACTTGGAATACATGAACTTAGCCCAAAGGCTCACTTTAGCATGAAAGGTATACCATAACTTGAAGGAAAAGCATAGGCCAAATCTAACATACACTTAGACCCCAAGCCAACCTCATTCAACAAACCACAACACTTGTCCCAAGAGAATCAAATAATTTTAGCATTGCTATTAGCCTTTCCAAAAAAAAATTATTAAAACTTTTATCAATTCTATTACACACCGTCTTAGTGGGAAAAAGCATTTGAAAAGAGTAAATAGGGAGAGAATAAAGAACATTTCTAATGAGAGTAAGCCTACCACCAAAATTCAAAAAATTAGAATCCCAAGACAAAAGCTTATTCTGCACCAAAGTAATTAAATTGTCAAACAGAATAGACTTCTTTCTACCTTTAAAAAGAGGAATCCCAAGATACTTAATAGGTAAGTGGCCATGCACAAAACTAGTGAGGCCTTTGATAGCCACAATCCGAGCATTAGGCACCTTATTGGAAGAAATGAAACAACATTTCTAATTGTTCAAAAGAAAACCCACTAAAATTTTCAAAGTTATGAAAGAAGTCCAAAAGTATATTAATCCTATTAAAAAAAGCATTCATAAAAATGATAAAATCATTAACAAAACATAAATGAGAGATAAGAAAACCCTCTAATGTCCTAAAATAGAGGCAATGGTGGTTTTTAAAGAGGTTGGAAAGGTCTCTAAAAAGATAATCAACCGAAAAAGGGCCGAAGACATAGGATCTCCCTGCTTCAAACCATGAGAGGATCTAAAAAAACTTAAGTTTTTGACATTAATAATAATAGAAAGCAAGAACCTTCAATACAATTTTTGATAAGGTTGATGAAAACTAAATTAAAACCAAATAATTATAGAATATTATTGAGAAACTTACAATTAATATTATCACAGGCCTTAGAAATATCAAACTTCAAGATCATATTGCTACTCCTCACCTTGACATCGAGATAATGGCAAAATTCCTAAGCCAATAGGATATTATTAGCGATAGCCCGACCTTTAACAAAACCTATTTGAAGGGAGAGATAATTATAGGAAAAATAAAAGTTAAATGATTCATAATAGCTTTAGAAATCAACTTACTAAAAAATGTGCAAAGACTAATATGTCTAAAATCATTCCACCTACTAACATCAGTACTCTTTGGAGTAAGAACAATAGAAGTAGAGGTAAAAAAATTTAGGTATAGCATGCTCGACAAAAAACTCCATAACAGCTGAGTAAAGATCATCACTAATAATATGCCAAGCTTTCTAAACAAAATTGTAATAAACCCATCTAGCCTAGCCACATAATCACCATTCATATCATAAACAATATCTTTTAATTCATCAAAAGAGGGGTTTAGAAAGAAAATCATTATCCTCATGAGAGATGGGCTTGGGAATGATAGAGGGATTCTCAGTAAGCCTAGGGATAAACTCCTTATTAAGCCATTTTTGAAAGTGCTGCATAGCCAACATAGCAATATCCTCAACATTCTCAGTAACAGACTTATCCTCACCTTTGATTTTGTTAATGGAGTTCTTAGCACACTTCCTCTTAACCAAAGCATGAAAATACTTAAGTGTTGTTATCACCTTCCACAAGATGATTTGCAGTCACTTTTTGTTTCCAAAAAGCTTCCTTCTGTACTTGTAATTTAAAGCGGCACTCTTTAGCCTCTCTAAGTAAAATAAAATTAGCATCAGAAGGAGACATTTGACAATACCTTAACATTGTTAACTCTTTCTTTCGTACTTAAGATATTAGTAAATTTATTTTTAAAAACATTGTGATTCCACCATTTGAGGATTTGTTTAAGACTTTTGAATTTAAACCAAAATCTTTTCATACCATGGATAGAATTATCGGGATACAAGGGGGAAAACCAATTTTCTTGAACAATATTTAGAAAAGATTCATGAAATAACCACATATTTTGAAATCTAAACCGAGGAAAGAAATTCACATGTCTAGTCTTAAGCCCAATTAACAAAGGAGAGTGATCAGAAAGCATTATGCTAAGATGCTCAATAGAAATAGAATTAAAAGAGTTAAGGTAGCTATCATTAAATAAAACATGATCTAGCTGTTGCCATAAATGACCATGGTTCCAAGTAAATTTCTTACCAGAGAAGCCAATATCAATTGAATCGCAATCCATAATCATATTATTAAAATCCTTCACAGAATTATATATAGGAGTGGAACCCCCAATATATTCAGAAGGATTAGAAATAGTGTTAAAATCACCACCCGCAAGCCAAGGCAAATTACATATACTCTAAAAATCAGTGAGTTGCTCTCAAAGAACTTTTCTAGTTATACGAGAGGAGGCATCATAGATAAAAGAGGCAGAACAATTCATATTCAAAACTTTAATATTATAATGCATAACTTGAGTAAAATCACCAAAAATATCAAGTCGAATAGGATCCTTCCAAAATAACCAAAATTTATTAGTAGAGTTCGAAACAACATGCTCAAAGCCAAAAGATTTAGAAGTACTAAGTAACTTAGACACATTAATAAGAAGTTCAAATAAATCAAGAACATAAATATCATAGATACGACATAAGTTCTTAACCCCCAACCGAGAGGAAGGGCACCCAATGCCCCTAACATTCTAAATAACATAATAAAATATAAATAATAGAGCTAACATCTAGTTTGTTAATAGGTGTTCCAAATATATTGTAAAATAAAGTTCTTGCTTTTCCTACATCTCCTATTTTAAAATTTGATGTATATAGTGTCATTATCATCTTTGACAAAACATTTAGTAGAAAAGGCTATATCCTCTATATCCGTAAAAGCTTCACTATGATAATGAGAGTTAAAGGGAAGCTTACTATCAATTTGTATCCCATCCTTCCTTACCTTTTGAGGTAATTCACCTTCCTACGAAAGATGTCCATTCTCTACACTTTCTTTGCTATTCAAACCAAGTTCCATATTTTCTTCCACAACTAGAGCCAATTCACCTTCCTTCAAGTTATTGCCAATCCCCACATTCTCTGTACTAATCCTGTCATGACCAGTAATAGTTTCCTGAACATTCACAATGTATTGAAAAGAAACATTATTAGTGCAATTATTGATAATCAACATACAATCCATATCCACCAATTTTTTGTTCATGACACATGGACTAATGGATTCTAAAATAATATTATTTTGAGAAGTACTAATGGTTAGCATTTGTTTATCCATATTTTCTCACTCATTAACTAAGCTGACAATATTGCTAATATTATTTCCTTGAAAAGGAGGGACATCCACAATGATAGGGGATGATTCAATGTGCACACTGGATGATTGTATTAGTTCATTATGCGATTTGGGAATATTGCCTTCAAATTTAGCACAAATCAGATTTTCATTCTCAAGATCAGCCAAAATGACAACATTTCCTTACATTTGTTTGGAAGAAACTTTTTCCTTACGAAGATGAGGATGCAACCGGAAACTTTAATTAACACCATGACTAAGCATTTTATAATAAGTGCAAAAAATAGGTAGGATTTCAAATTCAACTTTTTAGAAATAACCATTCAACTCCGACCCTATCCATATTTCATTAGGTTGTTTCTTAGAAATATCTAGATCAACAAGAGCATGAGCCACCGACATACGAGAAATAGAGGTAGTAGCTTGGTCTATTTGTAACGGTCAACCAAAAATAGATGCAAGACCAAATAAAATTTATGAATTAAAAAAATGAAGTCTCATGTTTGGAAAAGAAATCCATATCAGATCACTAGGCGATTCCTCCCTAACATCAAAATTTGGCATCAATTTGAGCAGATGCATTAGACAAGCTTGAATATAGTATGATATCCTTGAGAAAATGTGGCTATAATCAATTTCATTCATAAGTTGAATTGCAATATGCTACTGAACTAGCAAACCAACATGAAAGGATCCTGTAAGCTTTAAGTTAACAAAAAATTTTAAATGACATCAAGATTCGGATGACAAAGAAGAAATTTTCCAACCAATATTAAGGAAAAAGGAGTGGCAAACTAAGAAAGCACAACATCAATAAACATCAAAGCCAAACAACCCTTGAACGAGGTTTAAACAAAATGAAGTTTAGGTGCAGAAGAAGTAGATCTATCTAAAACCTCCTTAAATGACCTAGAACAACTATCAGGAAATGAAGAGGCCGACATGTTAGATGACGACAGAGTCGTCATCTCCCAAAGCAAAAATCGCATGAAAAAACCTCAAAAGAAAATTGCAAAGGAAACGAGGAATAACTAGGGGAAAAAAATGAAGAAAAGACCACCAAAAGAGCACGCTAGGATATCAAAAGCAGAGCTCACAAACAGAAGTCCTAAATCGCCTAGGAGTCGTCTAAGAGCACAATAGCGCAATAGTTAAAAGTTTTTTTTTTTATTTTTTGAGTTTATTATGATTTTTTTTTGGTTAAAACTCGTAGAGGGGCCTACACATTAAAAATACAAAACAATTACAAATTCCTTAAGGGAGATTCAACAAGCTACAAAAGAAAATAAAGAAAAATCCTATGGGCCAAATGTCTCCACTAAGCAAAAATACAGAAATACTTAGGAACAATCTACAGATGCTACAGGGAAGCATCCAAAAAAGAAAGCTATATATGTTGAAATGAAGCTCGATATTTCTGTAAAAAGGGGTGAAAACAACAAGAAGCATATTCATCTGCAAAACAAAAAGGCTGCAGAGTAGAAGAGTATAACAACAAAATATATAGGTCAAACAGTAAGAATTGCAAAAAATTAAATTAGAAAGGGAATAAAGATGATCAAAGCCACTGAAACAAAAATGATTAAGGCACCATTGAAAGTCAGAGCATGGATACAGACTATTAGAGCTCAGGATTAAAATAGAATAAGTAGCTTCATCAAGAATATCCACATGCCACTCGATCCAACCCTCAGAAGCATAAACCATCCATTTCTCTAAGCGACTAAAGCATAAGTGGGAAGAAGAAATAAAAAAAATCCAAAATAGGGAAAAAGAAGCATCCAACCTAAAAGCATAGCAGCACCATAACAGACCTCCAAAACTCAGGAAACACAACTTCAAGCTAACAAGAAAAATGGCCAGACCCTCCACAAAATTACCACAAAGATAGCCAAAGACATTCCAGCATCTAACATGAGGAACCAGCCACCCCAACTTCCCAGATTAGAGACAGTTGAGTGCAAAGCAACCCAAAACCCCAGCCAAATGGACAGAAACACCCTCAACATACCAAACTAGCAACCTGAGAGAGGGAGAGCACCAAAGAGAAAGAATCTCAGCAAAAGTAACATTGCAATCATAGCTCAAGTCCATAAGAACCTAGAAAATAGTTGCAATGAATAAATCTAACATAAGAAACCAACAAGAATAGTACAATACCCCATAAAGCGCAGTTAAAATGGGAGTTCCAAAGTTGGAAGCAATAAAAATCAATTAACTGAAAGCACACAATGGGCCAACATAGTGAGTCCCAGACCAAAAAAACTAGCACAGAGATTCCCAGAATAGAACGTGAAATTTGGGTAAAAATAGATAAACAACAGTCCAGATGTCGAACCCCCCAGAAAAAGGAAAAATAAACCTCCAACTAAAATAATAGCAGCATTTACAGAAGGCCAAATTAAGATGTAAGATATCTTCCATACTATAGATACTCAAACCAACATAAAGCAAGTTCCATGAATTATAGAAACAGTGCACAACAACCCAGCCAATCAGTAGGAGAAAGCAATAAACCCAGTCGTAAACATGGACCAACAAATAGAACTCCAACTGAATAAACTAAAACCAAAGACAAACCAAGAGACAAAAAATCTAATTTCTAACATAAGGACAACCATAAGAATCAAGATTAAGCAAGACATGAAGAGGGGCAGGGCTAGTGTCCCAAATAAAATTAAAAAAATAAATCAGGCTATAACCCCATATAGCCATCCAAGAGGCACAAGCATTACCATTGATGCTGATATGGTGAAATGAATAGTTCAGGAAAAGCATCAGGTTTTTAATTTTTGTAACCATATAAAAGAGGTTCGAGGAACAACACATATCACCATCAGCTTGAAAAAGGTGAAAATCAAAGTCATAGTTAACCTCAATATGCAAATTAGTTAAGTTAAGAGAGATGCACAATTGAATACCATACAAAATGGCCCTAAAAATAGCAGTAGAATAGTTTCCCTAAATAGGACCTACAAAAGAAACAATGAGACCACCATTACTATCTCTAATCACACCACCACAACCACCAGATAAATCAATACTAATGCCATCCACATTAAGCTTAAAGAAATTAATTGGAGGTTTATGCTAGTAGATGACATTAGAAATGGAAGGAACTCCCTCCAACTTCAAACCTAAAATATTACCAACAAAATAATAGTTTTTAAAGTTCTTAACAAAAATCAGATTAACAACCAACAGAGCTAACACCTTATCCTTCACTTTTTGAATAACATTATGATGGCTCATTTTCACATTATTGAAAAGTGATTGATTCCAATCCAGCCAAAGAAACCAAAGAATGAGGGAAGGAGTGAGGTTGCGTATATGACCTTTGGAGTTAATAAACCATAACTTAAGCATAGATTTAAGAGATGAATGAGAGTTAAAATAGTTCACTTGAAATAAATCATCGAAATAAACCCAAGTTCTAACAGCAACAGGCCTAGATAAAAAAACATGATGCATATTCTCCCTATGAAAACAACATTGGCATTTAGAGGGAAAGATACAGCCTTTATTGATAAGATTATAAACCGCAAGAATAAATCTATGCAAAACTCTCTAAACAAAAATAGAATAGTAAAAGAAATGCTCTTATGCCAAATATTATAGAAACTGCTATCATTATTTCTTTTATATCTAAAGGTATGCCAAGCACTTTTTAAATGAAAACCACCATCTTTGGAAAGATCACATAACATAATATCTCTAGAAGCAGTATTGATAGGTAAGTTTAAAATACTATGGAGGATACAATCAGGGACCTCATTGGCAACTTTTTATAGTCCCAAGAATTATTATTAAAAAATGTATTGATCTTAACCAATGAAGTAGATGAAGAATTTAGCATAGTGTCAATAGAATTTTTACCTAACCAAAGATCCAGCCAAAAGAAAACATTAGCATCACCAAGGCCCCAAAAGATGAAGGGCTTAACCTCCCATTTAATTATGCAAAGCCTTTCCCAAACTCTAGAATCACCTTGTTTAGAAAAACAATTAGTAGGATGCTTACCAATACAATACTTAAAAACCATAAAATTATCCCAAAGACTAACATTAGCACATAAGTTATACCAAAATTTAAAAAAAAAAGCCTTATCAAGGTCATTAAAGTTCTTACAACCAAGACCACCTTCAGCCAAAACACCACAACATTTCTCCCAAGAGGCCCAGTGAATTTTAGAACTAGAAGAAGTGCCTCTCCATAAAAAAATTATTAATAATCTTGTGAAGTCTATCACAAACAGTTTGAGTTGGAATAAAATGAAAGCTATAAACTGGAAAAGCACAAAGAACACTTTTAATAAGAACAACTCTACCACCAAAACTAAGGAAATTAGATTCGCATGATAACAATCAATTTTGAATAGAAGCAATGAGATCATCAAACAAAAAAGATTTTCTTCTACCAAAGAAAAGAGGCACTCCAAGATATTTGATAGGCAATTGAGCGTGGGAAAAGCTAGTAAGATTATTAATAGATAAAATATGATCATTAGAAATTCTCTTAGAGGCAAGGGAACAACTTTTGTTTTAGTTTAAGGGTAAGCCACTAACCTTTTCAAAGTGTTCAAAAAAATTCGTAAGCTTCTAAATTTTTTAATAGTCCCGTTAGAAAAATAATAAAATCATGTGCAAAATATAAATGAGATAGAGATACACCTCCCAAAGTACTAAGTAAAGGTCAGGATTAGCATTGAATAAATTAGTAAGACCCCTAGAAAGAAACTTAGCAGCAATAATAAAGAGAGCATGGGAAATAGGATCACCTTACGTTAAACTGTGAGAAGCTTTAAAGAAACCATTGTTAGAACCATTAATAAGAATAGAAAAATAAATATTTTCATTACAGTTCTTGATAAGCTTGATAAAGATTGAGTTAAAACCAAAAATTCTAAAATAATGTAAATGAAATTCCAATCAATATTATCATAGGCCTTGGCAATATCAAGCTTCAAAATTAAATTACTACCTCTTACCTTAACATCCAATTCTTGACAGAATTCCTGAGCCAACAAAATGTTATCAGTAATGGCCCTACCTTTCACAAATCCCATCTGATTAGGAGAAATAATTTTGGGAAAAATAGTAGTCAAAAGATTCATAAAAAATAGAATTCATGAGCCAACTTATTGAAGAAAGTGTGAGACTGATAGAGCTAAAATCATTCCAATTTATAATAGCATTATTTTTAGTAATAAGCACAATAGTAGTAGATGTAAACAACTTAGGGATAGGAGTATTAGCAAAAAAAATCTAAAATAGCATTAAAAATATCATTACCAATAATATACCAACATTTTTGAAAAAATAGAGTGGTAAACCCATCAGGCCCAGCCACAGATGTTACAAATTTGAGTTTATGAATAAGATTTTTAATGATAGCAAACATTCATAACTGTATGCGACTGCCCTGCCTACTAACCTTTCAGGACCACAAGATCAAGTGCAACTCAAGCCAGCCCAAGATTGGGTAGATTAAGTTTGAATCAGTATGTAATGTTTTTTCTCTTTCTTGAGTCTATTGTAAAAGTGGTTCATAATGCTAAGTAACCTTGCACACACACACATTTGAGGGTCTTTTTATTATTTTCTTTTTTGAATATATCGACCTGGATGGTGTCCATATTAACCAGGAAGATTTGACTAAAAATAGAAACCCTAATTAGGGCATCCTGGTTAAGGTAGTCATCATTAAGCACATTGTTTTGGACGATCCATGTATCGGCCAAGACGATAGGCTCAAATCAGAAAGAATCAGCCACCAGATCTATTCAGGTAAGATTTATTTTTGGACCTTAGCCAGGCCAATCCATTACATCGGCCTAGATGATTTAGCATAATTATGCCTAAATTAATCTGGTAATTAAGGAAAGCAGTTAAGGCTTGATTGATACGATCACATCATCCTGGATGATCACAGGAACGTCAGGACAATCAGTTCAAAAATCCTTGGTTGCTCTTGGACCTTCAAACATCGGCCAACTCTTATTTCGAGCGATGTTCTGGATGGTTTTCCTCAGTTTTGAACTAATCGTTCGGGACGATTATGATATTGGTCTGGACGATCAAGCTAATTTTAGATCATCTAGACCACCTTTCAGAGCGATTGTCTGGCCAATAATATATGATTTGAACTAATCATATATGATGATATGTTATCATCCTCGATGATATGAACAAATTTCTTCTGTTCGTCCTGAATCATCCCGACTAATTAGGCTTAAATTACACTGATCATACAGGATGATAAAGTCAGCAAGTTGTAATTAATGAGCTATTCCAAAGATCTTCTATTTAAGAGCTCTTGTTCTTCACTTTGTAAGATTTTTTGCTGCTGTCTTGACCTGATAGAGCCAAGAGGAGAGGGAGAGAGAGGGAGGAACTTGTGATAGGGAATTTGTGAGAGGGATTCACAAAGGTTGCTCCAAGCAAGGTTCCAAGGCATCTTCTCCATTCTTCATCCTTCGTCCTTAGGGGTTCAAGGGAGGTCTTCTTCAGTAATTGGTTGAGGTTCTCTACCTGCTTCAGGAGGGAGCAAAAGGAGAGTGACGTTTGTAGTGCAATACCCAGAGGGCACCTCCGGGGAGTGGATGTAGGTCGTGTTGACCGAACCACTATAAATTCTCTGTATTCTTTTCTTTCTACGTTCTGCATTTATTTTTTTGCACGTTGATTTCTTTGTTGTGATATTTGGTTTGATTTTTATTTGTGCTTTGCTTAAGAAAAATTTTAAAATACCAATTCACCCTCCTCTTGGTTAGCCTCGGGCTAGTTCTTAAGGGCTTAACATCCCTAATGAACTTTCAAGTGGTATCAGAGCGGGATTCATAAAAACTAAGTTAAAAAACTTTTTGAATTTTGATCAATAGCTAACAACAGAAATCGTAATACTACAGAAGGGTATTCTATTACCAGACCACCTTTGTTTGATAATATCCCTTTTGATTTTTGGAAAACTCGTATGTCCACACTTTTACAATCAATTGATTATCGCATGTGAATGCTTATTTAGGATGGTTATACACCTCCAACTGGAAAATTGAATAGCGTTACTGTTCCACTTCCTTTTACTGAATGGACTCTCGACGATAGGGATTTAGCACAATTACATGCAAAATGTTAGAACTATTTTTTCTGTGCTTTAAAATTGGAAGATTACATGTGTGTTTCTATTTATACTATTGATAAAGAAATTTGGGATAAATTGCATATCACCTATGAAGGTACTAAAGAAGTTAAGCAATCTCGATTGATATTCTCTTACATAATTATGAAATTTTTCGTATGAAATATTTTTAATCGATTTCTAAAATGTATACAAGGTTTACTCAGATTGTTACTTCTTTGCATGCCTTGGGAAGAGAACTAACTAACTATGAAAAAGGTATTAAAATTTTGAGATGCTTGCTTTCCTCTTTTGATGCTAAAATCACTACAATTATTGAATCTAAAGATTTGAATACCTATTTGATTGACAACTTATATGGCTCACTCATTGCTTACAAGTAAGGGGTGAATCAAAGAAATCTTGATACATGTGAGAAAAAGAGGAAAAAAACTATGGCATTGAAGGCCAACGACATGGACTCTGATTCTTCCGAGTTTGAAAGTGATGATGTTGCCTTAATCACAAGGCAATTCAAAAGATTTTTAAGAAAGAAGCAAAAGAACCATCAAAAGTGGAATAAAGGTAAAGGAAACAAAAATTTTAAGAGTTCTAATGATATGATTTTCTTTGAATGCAGAAAGCCAGGACATGTTTAAGCTGATTGCCCTACACTTAAGTCTCGCCCTAGTAAGGAGAAGGGTGAGGAGAAACCCAAGTTTAGGAAGGACAAGAAAAGATTCCAAAAGGCATTCTAGGCGGATTCTGCATCGGATTCATCTAAGATTGAACCTGAAGAGGAGACAATAAACTTATGCTTAATGGTAGACAATCATCTTGATCTAGGTGACCAAGATGAGGTATGTGAACTAACCTATGAGCAACTCCTTGAAGTTTCTGAAAAAATTCATGCATCATCTAGGAAGCTTAAGAAAACTCATGCTAGTTTGAAATTAGAATTTTTAAATCTACAAAAAGAGCATGAAATTCTTCTTATAGACCATTCTTCAATTGATACTAATCGCATGGCTTTACTTGATAAGTTTGATGCATTAAAAAAAATATGTTGATTTATCTTATGCTCTTAATTCTTTAAAATCATCCCATACTGATTTAGAAAAAGAATACAAAAAAATAGAAAATCTAAAAGCTTTTTAAAATAAAAAACCTTCATTTCATGCATCACATAAAAAACATCACCATAGATTAGTACATCCTTTTCCTGAAATTAGATATTTTTCATGTGGCATGTTAGGACACATTGCACACACTTGCACCATTCATCGTAGTCCACATTGGGTTTGGAAATCCAAATTGCATGATTCACAGCATAACATGCATGCATTGCATTCCATTTTCCATAAGAAGGGACCCAAACCTGTTTGGGTTCCTAAATTTGATATTTGATGATTTTGTAGGTAAGCTCTCATAAGAGGTCTTGTGAGAGTATGTGGTACTTGGACAGCGGATGCTCTTGACATATGACTGGCGACGCCAATCAATTCATTTTACTAGAGACCAGGACAGGAGGCAAGGTTACTCTTAAAGACAACACCTCCAGGAAGGTGGTAGGCTCAGGTATAATTGGTAATTCCAAGAACCTTTTAATTGAAAATGTTTTGCTTATAGATGGACTGAAACACAACTTGCTCAGCATCAGTAAGCTTTGTGACAAGGGCTTCATTATAAAATTTTTGGCAAATTCATGCATTATCAGCTTAAATAATAACACAATTTTGTAGGGAAAGTGGATCAACAATGTTTACATGCTTGATTAAATAACATTGAATGTGCTGTTTCATTTTGCTCAAAAACTACTATTGATAATTCATGGTTGTGGCATAGGAGATTATGTCATGCCGGTATGAAAATCCTTAGGAAAGTGACCTAAAAAGACCTAATTAGAGGAGTCCCCAAGCTTAAGTTTTCAAAAGATCACCTTTATGATGCCTGTCAATTAGGAAAGCAAGTCCACTCCAATTTTCACCCCATTAAGGACATTAGCACCTCTAAACCTTTAGAAGTTCTTCACATGGATTTATTTAGACCCATTAGTACTGCCAGCTTGGGAGGGAAAGTCTTTGGTTTTGTGATTGTCGATGACTACTCGAGGTTCACTTGGATTAGATTTCTATCACACAAAAATGAGTCTTTTGATGAGTTTAGATCATTCTTCACTTTGATTCAGAGAAAGCTAGGTTGTGAGATCTTGACCATCCATAGTGACCATTGGAGAGAGTTTGAAAATGAGAGATTTGGAGTTTTTTATGAGGACAAGGGGATTAGCCACAACTTCTCAGCTCCTAGGACCCCTTAACAGAATGTGGTAACTGAAAGAAAGAATCGGAGCTTAGTGGAAGCTACTAGAGCCATGCTTGCTGAATATTCACTTCCAAAATACTTTTGGGCTAAAGTAGTTAACACAGCTTATTATGTGTTGAATAGGGTGAATGTTAGAGCTAAATTAGATAAGACACTGTTGACCTCATTTTTGTATGAGGTCACTAAGACCCTTCCAGATTCTAAATTTAATCCTAGACCCTAGGATCCTCTTTAGATCTTAGGATCTTTCCTAGAACTAGACTTTAGAGCCTATTCTAGAGCCTAGGATCCCTTTAAATCCTAGATCTTAGAATTCTCCTAGATCTTAGGATCACTCCAACTTCAAATCAACCTCCACCTTTGATCAACCTCAATTTTAAATCAATTCCTATATTTAATTCACTTCAATTTCAATTTGACTCCTATATGTGACCAATTTAAATCTCAAACCCCACTCAATCCAAGTCCAAATTAATTTAAACTTCAAATCAAATCCAAACCCAGAGTCTAAACTCAAATTCAAACCTTTAAGGCCCTGTCCTAAACACCCTTTTCAGAGATTTTTCAAACATTTCAAAACCCAGTCAAATGGCCTCTGATTCAGGGTCTATCACTTGCAAAGTGATAAGACATGTCTCTAAAGGCTACCCTCCAAGTTTGAGTTCATTCTGAGGTCTCTAACCCCAGAGTCTGAATTAAAATTCAAAGGTTGTAAAATCTTCAAATATTTACAGCCTATGCCACTGAGCATAACCCTTTTGAGATTTTGACCTTGGAACCCTTATCCAAGCCTCCAATCACTTCCAGACCTTTGAATTTAACCCATTGAGCAGTAAACTGCATTTTTTAGACCCTTTTGACCTTAATTGACCCATAGGTCAAAATTGACCAAAATACCCCTATGGGGCTCAAATGGGGATTTCAAACCAAATGAGCTCCAAATGGGATGCAACCACCTTTAACAAATTTCAAATGCCATTTCAAAACTTTTGAACCTATTTCCAACCCTTGAGTCAACCTGGTTGACCAAGTCAACTGGTTTGACCCAAGAGGCCCTTTAAGGGTCCAAACATGTGTTTTGACCCAAATGACCTCTTTAAGTCACCCAACCACTTCCATTGACCTCAAAATATCATTTTAAACCTGTTGAGCCCAAACCCAGACCCTGGGTCAACCTGGTTGACCAAGTCAACCCAGGTTGACCAAACAGGCCCTTAGGGGCCCAAATAGGGATTTTGATCAATTTGACCTCCCCAGACCCAGGAACCACCCTCAATGGTCTTAAAATATCTTTTCAAATTTGTCCAGCCCAGATTCACCCATTGGGTCAGCCTGGTTGACCCAGTCAACTTAGGTTGACCCATTAGCTCTTAGAGGGTCTAAATGGGTTAAATCAACTCATCTGAGCTCTTCAACCCCTATTACTTATTCAAATCAATTCTTGGTTAAGGATCAAGTGTCACTTGACATTTGGTCAACTTGACTCAACTTGAGTTGACCAAGTCAACCCTCAATTCTTAGTGACATTGGCTCCCATTTTCCCTACCCTTGACTTTTGACTTTTGACTTTTAATCAAACTATCCTAAATGACCTTTTACCTCTTCAAATGCCACATCACTAGCTTTGACCTTGTTGACTGGTCAAACCAAGTCAACAAAGCCCTAAATCCCTCTTTGAAGTGGTCAAACTTCCCATTTTGACCTCAAGGAGTGTGAGATTAGGCTTGGAAGCTCTCCCATTGGCTGCTCCTACTTCCCTTCATGCCACATCAGCTCCATTGACCAGTTGACTGGTCAACTTGGTCAAACCCAAGCTTAAACCTCTTCTAGAAGGTCTTATCACATGCCAAACCCTTTTCCTTGATTTAAGCTGCTTTAGGCCGACCCCTTTATGCCCTAAAGCTCACTTGGAGCTCCCCTAACCAAGCTCAGGGCCTGGTTTAGCCATAAGTGGCAATCCCTCCTCTCACTCATCCCAAGTCCACCCAATAGGAGCAAGGCTTGTCCAGCCCTTTCCGCAGCCTTCCAGCTTTCCCAGGGAGAGGTGGCATCATCTGGAGAGCCCCTGCATCAATCCTAGCCGTCCAATCTAGCCCAGCCCATTTGAATAGGGAGAAAGGCACCTTTTGAGGTTAATTGATCAAGGCAGCCTCTCTCACCAACCCTAGCCTCCCAGACCGAGCTCTCAGTTCGTTTCGAACCTCCAGAGTTTCCTCTACCTCCCCACTACAAAACCCAGGTGGTTGCACGTCACCGGCGGCGAGTTCTCCGGCGAAACCACCACCTAGACCGTCCCAAGCCCATAGCAGCCGATCCAGACGCGTTCGAGCTTGGATTTTCGCTGGGGATCTTCACTTGGACAATCTACAAGCTCAACCATCCAGAAATTCCGAAGATCTAACGGTATAACTCCCTAAAACCCTAGATCTAGGTCACACTAGTTGGATTTAAATAGCTTCACGCTTTTAGGGATTTAGCTAAAACTAATTATTCCCCATGGTTTCTGTTCATCCCCTTAATCTACGTTTAAAATTTCAAGTGAAATGATCGATCCGATCGAGAGAACGAGGCGAAATACGTTTTCTAGGGCGTCACTCACGGTCTCCGGCGAGTGTACGTTTTCTGGACCGTTGATCGTTCGATCAACGGTCCAGATCGAGCCCTTCCGCGGTCTGATCCGACCGCGCGTTCGATCTCTCGCTCGATCAGCCGTCCGGCGAGATCTAGGCCGTCCATTCGGAATAGCGAGATCGAATCTTCGCCGTCTGATCTTCTCCTGGTGAAATCAGACCGCGCGATCTGATCTCAGCCGTTGGATCGAACCCGTGGTTAATCCAACGGCTGTAGCGCGCCGCTGACGTGGTTAAGTGGAAACCGCGTGAAGCGGCCAGCGACCGACGCGTGTCCCCGCCGCCGCGCGGTTTCGATCCCGCCAATCCTAGCGCGCCGCGTGTCTGACCGCCGCCATTTAATTAAAAATAATGTATTTTAATTAGTTTTAATGGCTGAAGCTTAAATAAATCATAGTAAATCAAATATATAACCAAAAATTAAGTATAATATATCAAACTTTTCAGATTTTTATCTAGTTTATTTTAAAAATAAAATCAGTTTATTTTGACCATTATTTTACTGGTAATTTAAGAAATACAGAAATGTGTATTTCATTTTTAATTAATTATATACAAAGTATTTTTATCTGAAATTTGGCATGCATGTTGTTGAGTGCATGGCTGGTCTCATGAAAAATTTTCAATACTGTTTGAATAGGTTTTGAAGGTAATTTGAATTATTGGAGTATTTTCATCCTTTCTTTATATTTAATTAAATATTAAGTATTTGAAAATTACAAGAAATATATTTTATTACTTCCAAACTTCTATGGAGATCAGTGGATCCTTCAACCCATTAACATGTATTTTGATAATATATTTAATTATTTTATAATATATATTTCTATTTATATATATATATAATTCATTTATATTTATGTATTTTAAATATCTATTTTGAAATTCTATATATATATATGTAAATTCTTAAGTGTTCAAGAGTCATTTGAGATCTTAAATGTTGATTAAGCATGTTTGAATAGAAATGAAGGGGATGATTAGTGAATAATCATTCTGTCTTAATTATGTTAATTAGTTAATTGCATGCTTAAGGTGCACACACCACCTAGCCTAGGTTCTCCTAGATCTAAGGACTTGTTTGCTTGCCACTTGTGTATGCATGTCATGTTTATTCAAAGGGTTAGAGGAACTATGATTTGAACCTATTCAAAACTAGTGACATAATTAAGGACAATAATTAAGGACTCATGTATAGAAAACTTAGAAAAATTTCAATAATTAGGATTCACTTCCCCTTGAGTTGAAACTTTGAACATTTGAACTTAGTGACACCCTCAGCCCCTAGGGAAATTTTCACTGATTTTTGAGGTCTTTAGGTCCCCTAATTAATTTTCTAAGTCTTAAACCCTTAATTAAGCCTTTAAAACTTCTAAAAATTGTAATAAATCCAATTTAAATCCAAAAATTACATATAAACCCTCAAACTGACCAGAATTCAGTCCTTAATCTATGATAATTAAAAGCCCCTTGATTTGACAGCAATTTAAACCCTAATTTAATTTTAAGTGAAAACCAATATTTAATTAAGATAATTAATTAATAATAATATAAAAATCCAAAAATCTCCCAAACACTTGGGGATCCCTCCTTAGGTTGTTCCTGACCTTTGGAGGTGTTTTCAAGAGATTGGGAACTTGTTTGGAGCAAAACCACAAAAGAGACCCTCTAATTAAGAAATTCCTAAAATCCATTAAAATGTCCGAACTTCGATAATTCATAACTAATTCAAATAAAATCCAAATCACCCAAACTCACTTGCATTCAACTCCTAATAAGCTCTAGTATTTATTAAAAATATCAAATTCCAGAAATTTGCAATATTTTAAAAAGTCAACAAATCGGTCAACTTTAAGTCAAAACTAGTTCAAAACTTCAAACCTTCGTAATAAAATGTAGAAAAATCCGATTTCAACGTACTTACCTTCTAACTGATCGTAGTAAGGTCTAGTGTTTGAATAAAATGCAAACATTCCAGAATTTGAGGTTAATCAAAATTTCAACTTTTGACCCTTTAATCAATTCATTAAAATATCCTAAAAATTCATAAAAGCTCATAATCATTCTAAAACTCAGAGAATATTGGTTCAATGCTTAAAACACTTAACAAATCCTTTAAAACACAACAACCACCCTAAAGTTGAAGTTTATTGGCTGGACTACTCCGGGCTGCGGGGCTAAGTGTCCTAAGGAGGCTGGTTCCTCGAGCCTGGTGGCACAACGCCACGAATGAATTCTAAAGGGTGTCAAACCTTAAAATGGATTAATTCTCAATTATTTAACATTTTTTTAATCTCTAATTCAATCGCATTAATTTGGTTTATCGGCTGGACTACTCCGGGCTGCGGGGCTAAGTGTCCTAAGGAGGCTGGTTCCTCGAGCCTGGTGGCACAACGCCACGAATCAATTAATGGCAAACTTAAATTAATCAAGCCTTTAAAATCAGCAACCCACTCCCTTTAATATTAATCCACTCTTTTAATTCTAACCAACTTAAATAATTTAATCAACCCCGATTGCTACTGGGTAACCCAGGCCTACGAGGCTATTAGCTTAGCCCCAAGGAAGGTGAAATAAACTTCACGGCCTCGGTGTGAAACAAAGGTAGCAATCAATTAATTTTTAAAATATATGTTAATTGAAATTCTTAATTCATTAATATTTAAATTTTAATCTAAATCCCCTTTTAAGCTTTAACAAACCCAAACTTTTAGACAACTTCAATTAATAACCTACTTTAGGATCTATCCCAGCCACACGACCTTTCTCACATACTTTAGATGATGTGCTAGGACAACCAACTCTAGATCTAGGTTAGGCCGGTGTTTACTTTACTGCTGTGTGCCGTATTTTTCGTAGTTTTCACTGCATGTTGTGGATGAAATTGCTTTGCTGTGTCTGCTTACTTTTTCTGTACTCTGTGGATGGATTGATGTGTTTGACGACTAGACTACCCTTAGGTTAGGTACGATCTGGATGTTGACACAGTTTTCTGCAGGTGGCCACGCTCATGCAGGGCAATATAAAAAGGGGGCAAATAAAAAATGCATAAATATTATAAATTCTTTGCACAGGTGCTTCAGCTGCTAATGCCCCCAAATCATAAAAAGAGCGTGGCCAGTGTGTTTACTTACTTTCTTTTGCTTATATACAACTGCTTGGGAATAACTGCTTTTCATATATTAATTGCTTAGGATAACCCTATAGGTGAGTCCAGATTTTTATTTTTTGATATAAATGTAATTTGTATGATTGTTAAGTGTTGTGAAAGTTAAGTTTGAGTTGGGATACATAGATCCAAAGCTTGGATTCCAAAGAGGAAAGGATACCCCTTTGGGGAACACTCCTTTTCCATTTGGAAATCCAAATTTGGATCACCTCTTCCTTACCCAAAGAGGAGAGAGTGGCCTTCCCCTTAGAGGGAAGTGCCCTCTTATCCATTTGGGTAATTCACTACGAAGATTCCAAGAAGATTGAAGAAAAGGAGTCCAAAGAAGAATGAAATTGAAGATTTGAAGATTTGAAGATTGAGAGTATCCCACTCAAAATAACTTGCGTCATTACTAGGTTTAGAATCCGGGTTGTTGTCAGTGGTGCCCGGCCACTTTACTTTCTGTAATATTCTGGTTTGTAATAAGCAAGGCAATTTTGCCTATGGACATTTATTAATTAGTTAAATATTTGATGTAATGATTTGATTGCCTTTAGGATTACTTGTTTTTACTAGTTTTTTGGCGATTGCATGCCGCTCTTTGTTTTCGCCTGGATACGTGAGGCTCGTGAGGGTGTGAAAGTTTTATACTCATAATCTTAAAAGTCTAAAATTTTAGTGAGTCTAAATAACGTAGAAAGATAACGAATCTAGGGAATTAGCCGGGGATCGACCCCGGGGTCGCATGCATATTTTTGCATTACTCTTTCCTTGCTTTAGACCCTTCCCCGCCTGCGGGTAGAGTCCGGATAGTCTGACCTATGAGGACGAGGTGCCGGACCTGGGGAAGTCCAGTCTTCTAAAAAATTATTTTATAAGCCTGTTTTTAAAAATTTCAAGCATATTTGATTTGAGGTTGTTAACCAGCACGCATTGCATTAGATACAAATTAAAGAGTCAAAATTTTAATTTCATAGTCCTTAGCATTTTAGCACCCAACATAAGTCAAAGGGGCCAATTAGGAAAATCTCTAGATGTCGGCCCCGCCTCCCCAAAACTTTAATTACAACGTCCCTACCACTCTTTCATAAAAGACCGGATTCATGTATTTTAAATCGATTAGGTGGTTAGCTGGCTCCCCAATCCAGGCCGGGGTAAGTCCAGACCTTGCACTGCATTAGTTAGGATCGGACGACTGTGGTCCAGTGTCCAAAATAGATTTAGGTTTCGGGGCAGATCTTTGATTATAAGACCCCAAATTTTGGGAATATAGTCCCAAATTTCTAATAAAATGTTCAATTCTAATTAAATATCATTTCAAATCCAAAACATAAAGCCCAACACTTAGATTAAGTTGGGACATTTCCGGATGGTTCTGGAATCTCAAAGTGTCCCCTACCTCTCATCCTTTAACTCCGTTAATAACTGTTCAATTTTGATCCATTCCCTTTTGATTTTCCAATAATTCTATTCATACTTTGATATCACTCCTAGAAATTCTAAACAAAATTTTGCCACTATTTTAATCGAGAGTTTTCGTAGGGGATTTTATCTCCCTACGATGTAATTAACTACGAGGGCTTGCGCTCGTAGGAGATTTGGAACCACACACGCACCTGATTTTAAAAATTGATTTTTCAAAACTCAATTGGATTTCTTTGGGAGAACTTAAAATACTAGTGATCATTATTATCATATTCAAAGAATTATTATCGAATGATATTTTCTCCCTTCGGGGAGATACATCTTTCTTTGATAAGACTTTGGATGTGGACCTAACGATCACACTTCTTGAATATTGTAGCTGGATACTTAATTGAACCTCATTTTGACCCTTTGGGGTCATATGAATTTCTCTTTAGCATCCGCTCACAATATTCAAGATGGATTTCATAATTCTAAGTCTGAACACCGTTATGAAAGTTTATTTTTGTCCTCCGGGGTGATATACTCTTTCTAACGAGTTGATTCGACCTTAGAATTGGAACTCAACCTTAATCTTAAAATCCCCAAAGAAAACTAATATTTTTCAAAACCTGTTTTCAAAATTCCACCAACAAAAAATGGCACGCCCGGTGGGACAAATCTCTCTCTCCATCTTTAATAATGGCAAAATTTTGTTTCATCGGTAGTCTTAACTACCTTTCTTCCGTTGGTCCCTTTGCCCATTTCTTCCTTGGGTTTAGTGTGGCCAACATCTAAAATAATAATAAAACTTTAAAAGAGAGGTTTCACCTCTAAATTTGATTTTATTTAGACTACTGTTCTGATTTTGACCTTCTGCCCCAGCATAGCCTGTGAGGCGACAGTGTCAAATCAGATCTCTAGATATCCTTTTCTAATTTTATGGATTTATAGTCGATAAATTTTTCATTCAACATATAAATCCTTAAAATTGAAAAGCATTCAAAATTTTTGATTTCATCCCAAACTTGCTAGTTTTAACCCCCTCATTCCTCTTTTGACTTCTAAGGGTGGGAAGGGTTAAACTATCCTTTTACTTGGGCTTTCTCACAATTCCATAGGCCTTCGGGCAAGGGGAAACTCTGTCCGTTGTGTTTTGGAATTTGTAAGAGAACCCATTTCAAATTTTCAAAATTTCTTCAAAAATTCTCAAACTCCAAGTTGACACATGTTACCCCATACGATTTCCTTGTGGGCTAATATATGTCATACTTTCAAAAGATAATAATAAAATACTTTCTACTACTCTTTTCAAAAAAATCTAATTTCAATCGTTTTCTTTAACTTTCAGAAAATTTCAAATGGCTGGCCAACTGATTTTCTCTTTTGACCGAGAGTTGTCCTCAACTGTTAATGACCAAGGGAGCACTGTTATTTTTGGAATGGGATTCAGTACTCTAGAGCTCTCTATGGATGGACACCAAATTGTGAGCCTGGATGCCAGTAAGGAAACTCCCCCAGTAGTTGAGCTAATTGTGGCATCTGCACCTACCTTGCCAGTAGTCAGTGATGATCAGGAACAGCCTGAACCAGTTGTTGAGCCTTCCACTGAAATTAAGTCTGTCTTTGAAGAAGGGTCTAGTTCTGGACTTAGATTCACCACTAAGAATCAGAAGAAGAATTATTTGAGGAGACTTAGGAAGAAAATCTCTAAGGCTAAGAGAGTCCTACCTTTTAAGACCTTGGCCCAAGTAGAACCTGAGGCTGTTGAGGAACTACCTATTCCTGCCTCCTCTCCCCTCCTAAAGGGAAGTCGCTTTTACCCCTTGGCTTCAGCCCAAGGGGAGGAGAGGGTAGCTAGGATAGCCCGTTCTCCACCATGCCCGGTCGACTACTCGACCAAGAAGACTCAGAAAGAAAAACATCTTCAAAAGGCAAGAACTTTGAGAAATATAATTCACACCTGTGCTGCACAGACCGGACAGACTAAAGAGGAGTATGTGAAACAGTTAAAGGGAGTGATCTCACATCGCTTCCAAAAAGAAGTATTGAAGGAAGAAGCATCTGAAGCAAAGAATTTAACCCCTCAATTCGTTAGGAAGAATAAGAAGTATGCTAGACAGCCTGCTACTTCGGTGTTGGTTGATGGATATCACTGGGCGCCACGCCCTCTGTCTTCTCAAACAGAGGGTATTGTGTTGACTGGGTCCGAGAGAGGCCGCCATTCTACTGGTAGACCCCCGGTACCCCCACATAAACCTGTGAGATTGGCCTCAGTGATTGTCAAACCAAATGGGGTTGAAGTTCAGAAAGTCTGTGGATCTTAAAGGAAAAAGACATAAATCTCCTGAAAGGAGATATGTGCCAAAGAGAACTAAGTTGGAAAATCTGCCACCACCTCCTAGAACTTCTAAGTTCATTCTGCAGCTCCAACGAGTTTCAGTCAACCCTACTCCGAGTTCAGTTGAAGTGATGGATGTTCAGGCTAGTACCCCAGTTGTTACAGTTGATAGTCCTGCCGCAGTTAGTTTGATCCCGGATCCAATAGTCACCGTTCCTGTTACCCCAGTTGATGATCCTCAAAGTTCGAGTGTCATTCCTAGGCCCCTTAGTCAGGTGTCTGAGGACCTTACCTTACCGGATGTGGGAACTATCACTTTACAAGCTCCTACTTCCCCTGAGGAATATGTCCCTCTCCCTGTAGAGGATGCCACTCTTCTGACTACCAGCTTTGGGATAGTCGAAGAGGAGAGAGTTGACCAGGATCTAGAAATGGAAGATGAGCCAGATACAAAATCTCAACCAGATCCTAATCCAAAACTTACAGAAATCATTGCCCTTATGGATTCTGAAGAGTTGTTTGATATGGCTGAGTATAAAGGATACTTACCCCTCGACCCTAAATCAATTGGGGATAGACCGGTCGAGGAGGTAGTTCAAGAAATAAGAAACATCTTGTTGAACAAAGAAGGAACGGCTTCTTTCGACCCTGATATGGATGATCTCCTTGGAAGTGAAGATGATTATGTTGGAGGCATTCATGTGGTTGAGACTAGAGGGTCTAATAAAGAAGCTGAGCCCAGCAGACGCCGATTTGTTAAAGATGATGATCCGCATGCTGTTGAGTCAGAATCAGATGAGTCTGTGAAAGATAAAGATGAAGAACATATAAAGAGTTTGGAGACTCAGCTTGCTACCATGATGTCACAAGTTAGAGAAATGCAAGAGAAGTTGGACAAATCACAACAAGAGTCTTTTGTGATCCACCAGTCAGCTCCGAGAGCTCACAGAAAAGGCCAAAAGGGCAGAACTTAATTCCAGACCTCTCGAGACACCACCTGTGACTCTCCCTTCTCCAGTAGAGACACCTCCAGTTCACCCTACAGTTTCCACCATTCCTCCGATCCCACCTCAGAAGGATATCAAGCAGTTAATTGAGGATCAGGTAAGGGAGGCCTTAGCCCATGCTCAAGGAACCGTGTCTATTGCAAAGGGTAGACCCTACCCCGAGGAATATGACCTAGTTCCTTATCCAAAGGGCTTTGTGCCACCAACTTTTAAAGTTTTCACCGGAATTGAAAATCCGAGACAGCATCTAGGCCCACTTCCGAGCAAGCTGTTGCAATGCAGGAGGGTCAGATGCTCTACTATTTCGCCAATTTGTAAGTAGTCTATCTGGCATTGCTTTTGAATGGTACGCCGATCTGCCCAACGGTTCAGTAAGAACCTTTAGCGACCTAGAAAACCTCTTTCTTAAGAGATTTTCTGGAGCGCAACAACGCACCACCGTGGGCGATCTCGTGGTTGAAAAGCAAAAGCCGGGAGAGTCTCTAGTTGAGTACATCTTGAGGTGGCGAAACCTCTCGATGAAGTGTGAACCCCAGTTGCAAGAACAACATGCTGTGGAGATTCTTTTGAAGAATATCCACGGTCCTGTTGCTTTTCTCCTGAAGGGTTTCACTATTAAAACTTTTGAGAAACTTCTTAATAAGGCTAGCAATTTGCAGGAAGAGGCTCCTAGGATGCCATTCTTACGAGAGCAGTCTGAAGAAAGGAAGGGTCCAAAACTGGTAAAGACATTTGAAAAGAAAGCTGTGGTTTCAGCAGTAGATAAAGGAAAGAGGCCAATGGTTAGTCAGCCTAGCACTCCACTTCCACCACAGCCGCCTCAGAAGCAGCCCTTTCAGATAGTTCCTCAACATACTAGAGATCCCTCTTTCATCCCTTTTAGAGAGCGATTGGCAAAGCCTTATCCATTTAAAAGGGAGTCAGTTAAGAAGATCTTCAGAAGTCTGTTAAAGAAACCGGATTTCCAGTTGCCAGAGGCTAGGAGGCCTGAGGATGAGAGCAAGAAAGATGATCCCAAGTACTGCCCCTACCACAGGATGCTTAGTCACCCTCTTGAGGACTGCGTTGTGTTCAAAGATTGGCTTGAGAGGAACTACACCCAAGGTAACATCATAATACCTAAGGAATACTTGGTCGATCCAGAAAAAGCTTCAATTAAGACCATTTCAGGTAATCCTCTTAACTCTCCTTGTTTTGTTGAAGATGGCTGGGACATTGCTTTGTCCCGGGCACTTAAAAAGTCGATTAACAAGTCTTTTCATCTTTCTCAACAGCTGACTACGATAGCCCAGGCCCCGGTGTGGAAGGTTGACCTGGACGCTTCGCAGAAGGATGTTGAGCCACTTCCCTCTCCAGTAGTCTTAGGAACTACTGAGAAAAATGTGAAAAAAGAAAAATCTGATTTTGTAGAGAGGAAGTGTGTAGATGAGAGATGTATTAGAATGGCGGATGGTGGTGTTAAAACCCTTTCCCCTCTTTTGTTATCTGACTTTTACTTTGCCCCATCAAAGGCGAAGGGTCAAAAGATGAATAAAAAACATCCTTCTACTTCTGTCTTGATGATTAACCATGAATCTCAAATGCAAATTGATGACTCTCCTGCTTTGAATCAAACTCCTAATGAACCAAATATTGAGGCTAATCAAACCAACCTCACTGAATCGACTATTCAAGAAGAGGTCGAATTTGAAGCTTTATCAGAAAGTGATTTCCCTCAAATTAATTTCCAAGGAAATCCTATCTTGATAGAACTTTCAGATTCTGACTCGCTTTCAGAAAATGATGATCCGACACCTATGGTGTGTGTAGACACTGCTCTAGTTTGCCCGCCCGAAGACATCGAGCAGGTGCAACTCCGTGGCGGTAAAGTCTTACCCCCTAGGATGCCCCCTCAGGATAAAGGCAAGCAACCTTCATTCGAAATTTTAAGTCCGGATTCCCCTCAACAACCAGAATCTCCTTTAATTCCTCCGGGTTTCGAGTCTGTCGTTCCTAAGGTTGATTACAATGTTCTAGCCCACCTTAGGAAGTTGCCAGCAAAATTAAGTATTTATGACGCCCTCCTTCTTTCCAAAGAAATGAGGGAGTCTTTAATTAAAGCACTTCTCGATCCCGAGATTTGCTTAACACAGTTGGCTGCAACTTCAGAAGGTGAGGCTCTCTACTTCAAAGAGGTCCCTGGGGTTACCTTTTCAGACGAAGATTTACTCTTGAGAACTGCTGACCACAATCGTCCCCTCTACATTACTGTAGATGTGGGAAATTTCAAGTTATCAAGAGTCCTTGTTGATCCGGGTGCATCGGTCAACGTGATGAACATAAAGACCCTTGCTTATCTCAGAGTTGATACTAGCAAGCTTTCAACCGACAGGTTGGTGCTTCGTGGGTTCAACGAGAAGGGCGAGAGAGCTTTAGGTTCGATCACTCTACTCCTAGAAATAGGAGGTTTAAAAACTGAAGCTAAATTTCATATAATTGATTCGACTACGTCCTTTAACGCACTTCTAGGTAGACCTTGGATTCACGAATATAGAATGGTTCCATCTACCCTACACCAATGCATTAAGTACCAACGAGATGGCATTGAACATGTGATTAAGGGTGATTTGCAACCATTCTCAATTCAAGAAATTGGGATCTACGAAGATGCTGCATATTTTGTACCAAAAGGGTCCTCGTCCCGTTCTAAATTAGAGATCAAATTTGAGGAGAAAATGGTTGAACAAAAATTCAACCAAAAGAAAGAAAAAGATAAGAATATCAATCAAGAAATGATTCAATCGAGTAGTGAAGACGACTCTGATATTGTTGTCCTTAGACCTCCAAGCACATTACCTCAAAGAGGTGGGAGGATGGCTTTAAGGGCACGAGGTCGAGGCCGTGCTTCATTAGAAAGGAGAGCAGCACCCGTATACATTGATTTGGAATCAGATTCCGATAGTGAACTAGAAAGTCAAGGTGCTGCCCTCTCTCTCGATTATCAAAGCATAAATACTCCTCCAAAATTTGATCTCACCTTAGACCAGGACAGTGACCCTGAGGTAGATATTTCAAAAGTTAAAAGTGACGAGCCTGAATTAACAATGTATGAAAAGCTCACTAGAAGGATTGAGGCCCTTTCTCTGACCCCACTGTCGGCAGGCAGGGTTGTAGGGTTGGAAGTCAAAGTGGCCCCCAACTTGGATGGTGAAGTTAAGAAAGTCCAGAAATTCTTTCCTGGCTCCTCCTCCGCAAGGGACGAAGGTGATGTAACCCTTGAGGAGGCAGATTTTAATGAATTAATGGAATTACCTTTCGGCTACTTCCCTGTTTGTGTAAAAAATACTTTTTCTAAAGGTTCTGTACCATACCGATGGACTAAGGGTCAAGCTAGATACCACGAGAACATTTGGCGAACAAAAATAAATAAAAATCCAACAAGTGGTATTGGCTTTGGGACCGTTAGTTCATTTGATGATGATGAGTATTGCCTAATGATAACTTACCATCTTGATTCTCCAAATGTCCCTACAGATCCTCCTTGTCCTTTGGATGGACTCTGTTTGGAGACTTTAGACGATCCCGATGATCTTCAAGTTCGGGATGCACCCCCTGAATTTGAAGAGGAAATTAAGTCGACAGTCGATGAGTTAAGAGAAATTAACTTGGGAAACGATGATGACCCCCGTCCGATTTTTATAAGTACTCTGTTAAGCGAGGGTGAAACTCAAGACTTAATCCAGTTGTTATTCGAGTTTAGGGACTGCTTTGCCTGGACATATGACGAAATGCCAGGTTTGCCTGCTGAGGTAGCAGTTCACAAACTTGGGGTTCGGCATGATGCCATCCCTGTTAAACAAGCTCCTCGACGCATGCGCTTAGAGATTGAGCAACAAGTCGTTTCTGAAGTTAAGAAATTGGCGGAGGCCGGATTCATTCGAGAGGAACAATACCCCTCTTGGGTGGCCAGCGTCGTGCCAGTTCGGAAGAAAAATGGTCAGATTCGGATTTGTGTCGACTATAGGGATCTGAATAAGGCATGCCCTAAGGATGAGTTCCCTTTACCAATACCAGAACTCATGGTGGACATTGCCTCCTCACATGCTATTTTCTCCTTCATGGATGGCTCGTCGGGTTATAACCAAATCAAGATGGCCCCTGAAGATGAGAGAAATACGGCGTTCAGAACCCCTATTGGAATCTTTTGTTATAAGGTAATGCCATTCGGCCTAAAGAATGCCGGAGCAACCTACCAACGGGCCATGACCCGTATCTTTGACGACTTAATTCATAATCAAGTTGAATGTTATATTGATGATTTAGTTGTCAAGAGCAAGGTTAAAGAGGCTCACCTGCATGACTTAAGAGTTGTTTTCGAACGGTTGCGCCGCTACGATTTGAAAATGAACCCCTTGAAGTGCGCCTTCGGTGTCGCTTCAGGAAAATTCTTGGGATTCGTAGTGAGGCACCGTGGAATCGAGATAGATCCTGCTAAAATTGAAGCCATCTTAGATATGCCATCCCCTAAGAGCCTTACTCAATTGAGGTCTCTACAAGGTAGATTGGCATATATAAGGAGGTTTATTTCTAATCTTTCCGGGAGATGTCAACCCTTTTCTGTCCTTGCGAAAAAGGATACTAAATTCGTATGGGGCGAGAAGTGTCAAAATGCTTTTGATGATATCAAACAATACCTGTCTAACCCGCCAGTCTTGGCAGCTCCGATTCCCGGAAAGCCATTAATCCTCTACACCGCAGCTCTAGATGAGTCTTTAGGTGCTCTGTTAGCTCAAGTTAACGACGAGGGAAAAGAGAATGCTCTCTACTACCTTAGTCGAAGACTCCTTCCTACTGAAATTCGATACCCGTCAATTGAGAAGCATTGTCTTGCTCTGGTTTTTGCAGCTCAGAAACTAAGGCATTACATGCTTTCTCACTCAATTAGTTTGATTTCAAAAGTTAATCCTTTGCAATATCTTATGACCCGACCTACGTTGTCAGGACGTTTAGCTCGTTGGTCTATGATATTGTTGCAATTTGAGATTACTTTCACTCCCCTTCGTGCTGTGAAAGGACAGGCTGTCGCCGATTTTCTGGCAGCACACCCGCTGCCGGCAGATTCTCCTCTGAACGATGACTTACCCGACGAACAAATCATGAGTTTGGGGGAATCTGGCGAGGCCATCTGGGAATTATATTTTGATGGGGCAGCATCCTCTCGTAGGATTGCGACCCAACAATCTGTAATTCCTGGAAAGGCTGGAGTCGGTTTAATTTTTATTACACCAGAAAAAGGAATGATGCATTTTTCCTACCACTTATCGGAGCCTTGCACAAACAACGAAGCTGAATACGAAGCTCTGATAACTGGTTTGGAACTTGCAATTCTAATGGAGATTAAAGAGATTAAGATCTTTGGAGATTCCCAACTAGTTATTAACCAAGTCGCCGGAACTTATAAAGTCTTGAATCCGAATCTCCTAAAATATCACCAGTACACGCTTCACTTGTTGGAACAAATTCCCATTGCTACTTTGTATAGGGTTCCCCGTGGAAGCAATTCTGCGGCGGATGCCTTAGCAAAACTTGCAAAGGAATTTGCATGTCCTGAGGAGGATTCCATCCCTATAGAGATACAGGGTCGTAATACCCTTTCTCTTATAGACTTGGAACATATTAGTAAGACTCCCCTTCAGATCCTTTCTGCCTCTTCGACGACTGACGAAGAAGGCGATTGGAGACGACCCTTAGTCGATTACCTTAAGGAAGGGAAGCTTCCCCAGGATAAATCACTCTCCAACCAGATTAAGAAACGTGCCCTCTCATATGCACTAGTTAACGAATCTGTTGTACCGTCGGTCCTTTGATCACATGTGGCTGCGCTGTTTGAACAAGCGAGAAGCCCAGAAAATTGTTAATGAAGTTCATTCAGGACTGTGCGGTGCTCATCAATCGGGTCCAAAAATGAAATTAAAGATTAAAAGACTTGGATACTACTGGCCTACAATGATTGACGATTGCATGAATACTGCAAAGCTCTGTCATCAATGTCAGGTCCATGGTGTGGTTTTACATCAGCCGCCTAATGTGTTACACCCTACGATAGCCTCGTGGCCCTTTGAAAGTTGGGGCACGGATATCATTGGGCCGATTGACCCTCCCTCCGCGAGAGGTCATCGTTTCATATTAGCAGCGACTGATTACTTTTCAAAGTGGGCGGAAGCAATTCCCCTGCGAAACGTAACATCACACCATGTCTTAAAATTCTTTCGTGACCATATTGTATATCGATTCGGCGTACCCCGCAGAATCATATCCGATAATGGGTCCGCATTCAAGTCTACAAAAATCAATAGTTTCGTAAGGCGCCATAATATTGATTGGAGATATTCGACGATCTATTACCCTCGGGCGAATGGATTGGCCGAGGCCTTCAACAAAACCTTGGTGCAAATTGTCAAAAAGACCCTTGATGATAACAAACGGCAGTGGGATGAGCGGTTGGTGGAAGCTTTGTGGGCTTATCGTACCACTTATAGAACCCCGACCCAATCCACCCCGTTTGCACTAGTGTATGGATCTGAGGCTGTTCTACCTTTGGAAATACAAATTCCTTCGCTTAGAATTGCAGTTCAGAATCAAATTACCAATGAACAAAATGCAAGACTACGATTGGAAGAACTCGAAGGCCTTGAAGAGCGACGTCTCCAAGCTCAACAAAGTTTAGAGTTGTATAAGTCCCGTATGGTTCAAGCCCATGACAAGTTAGTGCGACCTAGGACCTTCCAGGCGGGAGACTTGGTATTGGTCCTTCGGAGGCCTATCTTGGCCCATCGGAAGTTGGGAGGCAAATTTGAACCTACATGGGAAGGACCCTTCGTTATAGAGACTGTCTACGAAGGAGGCTCGTATCAGTTAGTAGATTGTAAAGGGAACCACCCAATGCTACCTGTTAATGGGCGTTTCCTTAAGAAATACTATGCTTGATGTAGCTCATTTTATCAATCAATAAAACTTTCTTTTCTTGATTTATAGCTTGATTCTACCTTTTTTTTAAGTTAAGTTTTTAACGCTCTTCGCCTTTTCCTTAAGGTTAGGTCCTTCCTTCCCTTAGGATTAGACCCGCTAGTGGTGGAGTACGCCCTCTGTGGCACCACCCTGGCATTTCACCCGGGGATTAGTGGTGGAGTACGCCCTTCGTGGCACCATCCTGATTCCCATTCGCTAGTGATGGAGTACGCCCTTCGTGGCACCACCCTAGTTTGCCAGTTAATTTGCCTATTTGGAGTAAGTCTTCTATCAGCATCCTATAGGCCTAAGGTTGGGTGATGCCCTTCCTTAGACCCAAGGCTAGGTATTCCCTACCTTGGTTTCCAGTTGATCCGTCTACTAGGAGTAAGTCTTCTATCAGCATCCTGTAGACCTAAGGTTGGGTGATGCCCTTCCTTAGACCCAAAGCTAGGTATTCCCTACTTTGGTTTCCAGTTAATCTGCCTATTTGGAGTAAGTCTTCTATCAGCATCCTATAGGCCTAAGGTTGGGTGATGCCCTTCCTTAGACCCAAGGTTAGGTATTCCCTACCTTGGTTTCCAGTTGATCCGTCTACTAGGAGTAAGTCTTCTATCAGCATCCTGTAGACCTAAGGTTGGGTGATGCCCTTCCTTAGACCCAAAGCTAGGTATTCCCTACTTTGGTTTCCAGTTAATCTGCCTATTTGGAGTAAGTCTTCTATCAGCATCCTATAGGCCTAAGGTTGGGTGATGCCCTCCTTAGACCCAAGGCTAGGTATTCCCTACCTTGGTTTCTCCAGTTCCCTTGTCTACTAGGAGTAAGTCTTCTATCAGCATCCTGTAGACCTAAGGTTGGGTGATGCCCTTCCTTAGACCCAAGGTTAGGTATTCCCTGCCTTGGTTTTACCAGCTTTCTTTATCCAATAGGTGTAAGCCTTCCATTAGCATCCTATAGGCTTGAGGTTGGGAGATGATCTCCCTTCCATTCTCAAAATCTTACTCCTATTCGGTCAACGCCAATGTGTGCAGCAGAAGTTCCTTCTACCACACACATTGGGGGTCCATTTGTTGACCTCATTTTTGTATGAGGTCACTAAGACCCTTCCAGATTCTAAATTTAATCCTAGACCCTAGGATCCTCTTTAGATCTTAGGATCTTTCCTAGAACTAGACTTTAGAGCCTATTCTAGAGCCTAGGATCCCTTTAAATCCTAGATCTTAGAATTCTCCTAGATCTTAGGATCACTCCAACTTCAAATCAACCTCCACCTTTGATCAACCTCAATTTTAAATCAATTCCTATATTTAATTCACTTCAATTTCAATTTGACTCCTATATGTGACCAATTTAATCTCAAACCCCACTCAATCCAAGTCCAAATTAATTTAAACTTCAAATCAAATCCAACCCAGAGTCTAAACTCAAATTCAAACCTTTAAGGCCCTGTCCTAAACACCCTTTTCAGAGATTTTTCAAACATTTCAAAACCCAGTCAAATGGCCTCTGATTCAGGGTCTATCACTTGCAAAGTGATAAGACATGTCTCTAAAGGCTACCCTCCAAGTTTGAGTTCATTCTGAGGTCTCTAACCCCAGAGTCTGAATTAAAATTCAAAGGTTGTAAAATCTTCAAATATTTACAGCCTATGCCACTGAGCATAACCCTTTTGAGATTTTGACCTTGGAACCCTTATCCAAGCCTCCAATCACTTCCAGACCTTTGAATTTAACCCATTGAGCAGTAAACTGCATTTTTTAGACCCTTTTGACCTTAATTGACCCATAGGTCAAAATTGACCAAAATACCCCTATGGGGCTCAAATGGGGATTTCAAACCAAATGAGCTCCAAATGGGATGCAACCACCTTTAACAAATTTCAAATGCCATTTCAAAACTTTTGAACCTATTTCCAACCCTTGAGTCAACCTGGTTGACCAAGTCAACTGGTTTGACCCAAGAGGCCCTTTAAGGGTCCAAACATGTGTTTTGACCCAAATGACCTCTTTAAGTCACCCAACCACTTCCATTGACCTCAAAATATCATTTTAAACCTGTTGAGCCCAAACCCAGACCCTGGGTCAACCTGGTTGACCAAGTCAACCCAGGTTGACCAAACAGGCCCTTAGGGGCCCAAATAGGGATTTTGATCAATTTGACCTCCCCAGACCCAGGAACCACCCTCAATGGTCTTAAAATATCTTTTCAAATTTGTCCAGCCCAGATTCACCCATTGGGTCAGCCTGGTTGACCCAGTCAACTTAGGTTGACCCATTAGCTCTTAGAGGGTCTAAATGGGTTAAATCAACTCATCTGAGCTCTTCAACCCCTATTACTTATTCAAATCAATTCTTGGTTAAGGATCAAGTGTCACTTGACATTTGGTCAACTTGACTCAACTTGAGTTGACCAAGTCAACCCTCAATTCTTAGTGACATTGGCTCCCATTTTCCCTACCCTTGACTTTTGACTTTTGACTTTTAATCAAACTATCCTAAATGACCTTTTACCTCTTCAAATGCCACATCACTAGCTTTGACCTTGTTGACTGGTCAAACCAAGTCAACAAAGCCCTAAATCCCTCTTTGAAGTGGTCAAACTTCCCATTTTGACCTCAAGGAGTGTGAGATTAGGCTTGGAAGCTCTCCCATTGGCTGCTCCTACTTCCCTTCATGCCACATCAGCTCCATTGACCAGTTGACTGGTCAACTTGGTCAAACCCAAGCTTAAACCTCTTCTAGAAGGTCTTATCACATGCCAAACCCTTTTTCCTTGATTTAAGCTGCTTTAGGCCGACCCCTTTATGCCCTAAAGCTCACTTGGAGCTCCCCTAACCAAGCTCAGGGCCTGGTTTAGCCATAAGTGGCAATCCCTCCTCTCACTCATCCCAAGTCCACCCAATAGGAGCAAGGCTTGTCCAGCCCTTTCCGCAGCCTTCCAGCTTTCCCAGGGAGAGGTGGCATCATCTGGAGAGCCCCTGCATCAATCCTAGCCGTCCAATCTAGCCCAGCCCGTTTGAATAGGGAGAAAGGCACCTTTTGAGGTTAATTGATCAAGGCAGCCTCTCTCACCAACCCTAGCCTCCCAGACCGAGCTCTCAGTTCGTTTCGAACCTCCAGAGTTTCCTCTACCTCCCCACTACAAAACCCAGGTGGTTGCACGTCACCGGCGGCGAGTTCTCCGGCGAAACCACCACCTAGACCGTCCCAAGCCCATAGCAGCCGATCCAGACGCGTTCGAGCTTGGATTTTCGCTGGGGATCTTCACTTGGACAATCTACAAGCTCAACCATCCAGAAATTCCGAAGATCTAACGGTATAACTCCCTAAAACCCTAGATCTAGGTCACACTAGTTGGATTTAAATAGCTTCACGCTTTTAGGGATTTAGCTAAAACTAATTATTCCCCATGGTTTCTGTTCATCCCCTTAATCTACGTTTAAAATTTCAAGTGAAATGATCGATCCGATCGAGAGAACGAGGCGAAATACGTTTTCTAGGGCGTCACTCACGGTCTCCGGCGAGTGTACGTTTTCTGGACCGTTGATCGTTCGATCAACGGTCCAGATCGAGCCCTTCCGCGGTCTGATCCGACCGCGCGTTCGATCTCTCGCTCGATCAGCCGTCCGGCGAGATCTAGGCCGTCCATTCGGAATAGCGGGATCGAATCTTCGCCGTCTGATCTTCTCCTGGTGAAATCAGACCGCGCGATCTGATCTCAGCTGTTGGATCGAACCCGTGGTTAATCCAACGGCTGTAGCGCGCCGCTGACGTGGTTAAGTGGAAACCGCGTGAAGCGGCCAGCGACCGACGCGTGTCCCCGCCGCTGCGCGGTTTCGATCCCGCCAATCCTAGCGCGCCGCGTGTCTGACCGCCGCCATTTAATTAAAAATAATGTATTTTAATTAGTTTTAATGGCTGAAACTTAAATAAATCATAGTAAATCAAATATATAACCAAAAATTAAGTATAATATATCAAACTTTTCAGATTTTTATCTAGTTTATTTTAAAAATAAAATCAGTTTATTTTGACCATTATTTTACTGGTAATTTAAGAAATACAGAAATGTGTATTTCATTTTTAATTAATTATATACAAAGTATTTTTATCTGAAATTTGGCATGCATGTTGTTGAGTGCATGGCTGGTCTCATGAAAAATTTTCAATACTGTTTGAATAGGTTTTGAAGGTAATTTGAATTATTGGAGTATTTTCATCCTTTCTTTATATTTAATTAAATATTAAGTATTTGAAAATTACAAGAAATATATTTTATTACTTCCAAACTTCTATGGAGATCAGTGGATCCTTCAACCCATTAACATGTATTTTGATAATATATTTAATTATTTTATAATATATATTTCTATTTATATATATATATAATTCATTTATATTTATGTATTTTAAATATCTATTTTGAAATTCTATATATATATATGTAAATTCTTAAGTGTTCAAGAGTCATTTGAGATCTTAAATGTTGATTAAGCATGTTTGAATAGAAATGAAGGGGATGATTAGTGAATAATCATTCTGTCTTAATTATGTTAATTAGTTAATTGCATGCTTAAGGTGCACACACCACCTAGCCTAGGTTCTCCTAGATCTAAGGACTTGTTTGCTTGCCACTTGTGTATGCATGTCATGTTTATTCAAAGGGTTAGAGGAACTATGATTTGAACCTATTCAAAACTAGTGACATAATTAAGGACAATAATTAAGGACTCATGTATAGAAAACTTAGAAAAATTTCAATAATTAGGATTCACTTCCCCTTGAGTTGAAACTTTGAACATTTGAACTTAGTGACACCCTCAGCCCCTAGGGAAATTTTCACTGATTTTTGAGGTCTTTAGGTCCCCTAATTAATTTTCTAAGTCTTAAACCCTTAATTAAGCCTTTAAAACTTCTAAAAATTGTAATAAATCCAATTTAAATCCAAAAATTACATATAAACCCTCAAACTGACCAGAATTCAGTCCTTAATCTATGATAATTAAAAGCCCCTTGATTTGACAGCAATTTAAACCCTAATTTAATTTTAAGTGAAAACCAATATTTAATTAAGATAATTAATTAATAATAATATAAAAATCCAAAAATCTCCCAAACACTTGGGGATCCCTCCTTAGGTTGTTCCTGACCTTTGGAGGTGTTTTCAAGAGATTGGGAACTTGTTTGGAGCAAAACCACAAAAGAGACCCTCTAATTAAGAAATTCCTAAAATCCATTAAAATGTCCGAACTTCGATAATTCATAACTAATTCAAATAAAATCCAAATCACCCAAACTCACTTGCATTCAACTCCTAATAAGCTCTAGTATTTATTAAAAATATCAAATTCCAGAAATTTGCAATATTTTAAAAAGTCAACAAATCGGTCAACTTTAAGTCAAAACTAGTTCAAAACTTCAAACCTTCGTAATAAAATGTAGAAAAATCCGATTTCAACGTACTTACCTTCTAACTGATCGTAGTAAGGTCTAGTGTTTGAATAAAATGCAAACATTCCAGAATTTGAGGTTAATCAAAATTTCAACTTTTGACCCTTTAATCAATTCATTAAAATATCCTAAAAATTCATAAAAGCTCATAATCATTCTAAAACTCAGAGAATATTGGTTCAATGCTTAAAACACTTAACAAATCCTTTAAAACACAACAACCACCCTAAAGTTGAAGTTTATTGGCTGGACTACTCCGGGCTGCGGGGCTAAGTGTCCTAAGGAGGCTGGTTCCTCGAGCCTGGTGGCACAACGCCACGAATGAATTCTAAAGGGTGTCAAACCTTAAAATGGATTAATTCTCAATTATTTAACATTTTTTTAATCTCTAATTCAATCGCATTAATTTGGTTTATCGGCTGGACTACTCCGGGCTGCGGGGCTAAGTGTCCTAAGGAGGCTGGTTCCTCGAGCCTGGTGGCACAACGCCACGAATCAATTAATGGCAAACTTAAATTAATCAAGCCTTTAAAATCAGCAACCCACTCCCTTTAATATTAATCCACTCTTTTAATTCTAACCAACTTAAATAATTTAATCAACCCCGATTGCTACTGGGTAACCCAGGCCTACGAGGCTATTAGCTTAGCCCCAAGGAAGGTGAAATAAACTTCACGGCCTCGGTGTGAAACAAAGGTAGCAATCAATTAATTTTTAAAATATATGTTAATTGAAATTCTTAATTCATTAATATTTAAATTTTAATCTAAATCCCCTTTTAAGCTTTAACAAACCCAAACTTTTAGACAACTTCAATTAATAACCTACTTTAGGATCTATCCCAGCCACACGACCTTTCTCACATACTTTAGATGATGTGCTAGGACAACCAACTCTAGATCTAGGTTAGGCCGGTGTTTACTTTACTGCTGTGTGCCGTATTTTTCGTAGTTTTCACTGCATGTTGTGGATGAAATTGCTTTGCTGTGTCTGCTTACTTTTTCTGTACTCTGTGGATGGATTGATGTGTTTGACGACTAGACTACCCTTAGGTTAGGTACGATCTGGATGTTGACACAGTTTTCTGCAGGTGGCCACGCTCATGCAGGGCAATATAAAAAGGGGGCAAATAAAAAATGCATAAATATTATAAATTCTTTGCACAGGTGCTTCAGCTGCTAATGCCCCCAAATCATAAAAAGAGCGTGGCCAGTGTGTTTACTTACTTTCTTTTGCTTATATACAACTGCTTGGGAATAACTGCTTTTCATATATTAATTGCTTAGGATAACCCTATAGGTGAGTCCAGATTTTTATTTTTTGATATAAATGTAATTTGTATGATTGTTAAGTGTTGTGAAAGTTAAGTTTGAGTTTGGGATACATAGATCCAAAGCTTGGATTCCAAAGAGGAAAGGATACCCCTTTGGGGAACACTCCTTTTCCATTTGGAAATCCAAATTTGGATCACCTCTTCCTTACCCAAAGAGGAAAGAGTGGCCTTCCCCTTAGAGGGAAGTGCCCTCTTATCCATTTGGGTAATTCACTACGAAGATTCCAAGAAGATTGAAGAAAAGGAGTCCAAAGAAGAATGAAATTGAAGATTTGAAGATTTGAAGATTGAGAGTATCCCACTCAAAATAACTTGCGTCATTACTAGGTTTAGAATCCGGGTTGTTGTCAGTGGTGCCCGGCCACTTTACTTTCTGTAATATTCTGGTTTGTAATAAGCAAGGCAATTTTGCCTATGGACATTTATTAATTAGTTAAATATTTGATGTAATGATTTGATTGCCTTTAGGATTACTTGTTTTTACTAGTTTTTTTGGCGATTGCATGCCGCTCTTTGTTTTCGCCTGGATACGTGAGGCTCGTGAGGGTGTGAAAGTTTTATACTCATAATCTTAAAAGTCTAAAATTTTAGTGAGTCTAAATAACGTAGAAAGATAACGAATCTAGGGAATTAGCCGGGGATCGACCCCGGGGTCGCATGCATATTTTTGCATTACTCTTTCCTTGCTTTAGACCCTTCCCCGCCTGCGGGTAGAGTCCGGATAGTCTGACCTATGAGGACGAGGTGCCGGACCTGGGGAAGTCCAGTCTTCTAAAAAATTATTTTATAAGCCTGTTTTTAAAAATTTCAAGCATATTTGATTTGAGGTTGTTAACCAGCACGCATTGCATTAGATACAAATTAAAGAGTCAAAATTTTAATTTTATAGTCCTTAGCATTTTAGCACCCAACATAAGTCAAAGGGGCCAATTAGGAAAATCTCTAGATGTCGGCCCCGCCTCCCCAAAACTTTAATTACAACGTCCCTACCACTCTTTCATAAAAGACCGGATTCATGTATTTTAAATCGATTAGGTGGTTAGCTGGCTCCCCAATCCAGGCCGGGGTAAGTCCAGACCTTGCACTGCATTAGTTAGGATCGGACGACTGTGGTCCAGTGTCCAAAATAGATTTAGGTTTCGGGGCAGATCTTTGATTATAAGACCCCAAATTTTGGGAATATAGTCCCAAATTTCTAATAAAATGTTCAATTCTAATTAAATATCATTTCAAATCCAAAACATAAAGCCCAACACTTAGATTAAGTTGGGACATTTCCGGATGGTTCTGGAATCTCAAAGTGTCCCCTACCTCTCATCCTTTAACTCCGTTAATAACTGTTCAATTTTGATCCATTCCCTTTTGATTTTCCAATAATTCTATTCATACTTTGATATCACTCCTAGAAATTCTAAACAAAATTTTGCCACTATTTTAATCGAGAGTTTTCGTAGGGGATTTTATCTCCCTACGATGTAATTAACTACGAGGGCTTGCGCTCGTAGGAGATTTGGAACCACACACGCACCTGATTTTAAAAATTGATTTTTCAAAACTCAATTGGATTTCTTTGGGAGAACTTAAAATACTAGTGATCATTATTATCATATTCAAAGAATTATTATCGAATGATATTTTCTCCCTTCGGGGAGATACATCTTTCTTTGATAAGACTTTGGATGTGGACCTAACGATCACACTTCTTGAATATTGTAGCTGGATACTTAATTGAACCTCATTTTGACCCTTTGGGGTCATATGAATTTCTCTTTAGCATCCGCTCACAATATTCAAGATGGATTTCATAATTCTAAGTCTGAACACCGTTATGAAAGTTTATTTTTGTCCTCCGGGGTGATATACTCTTTCTAACGAGTTGATTCGACCTTAGAATTGGAACTCAACCTTAATCTTAAAATCCCCAAAGAAAACTAATATTTTTCAAAACCTGTTTTCAAAATTCCACCAACAGACACCCTATGAGATCTTTAAGGGTAGGATACCCAATCTTTCCCACCTTCATGTCTTTGGTTGTAAAGTTTTCATTCATAATAATAAGAAGTCTCACTTAGGAAAATTTGACCCAAAATATAATGGAGTGTTCGTAGGATATTCTAGTGTTGGGAAGTCTTTTAGGGTGTTTAATAAGAGGACTTTGGTGGTGAAGGAAACTACTTATGTAGTGTTTGATGAGTATGATTCTAGAAAGCCTAGAGTTGAGGATGATAATGATGTTGGAGAGATTACCACTAGAGTAGAAAATTTAGAGAAGGGGGTAGAGAACCAGAACACTGAAGGAGTAGATGTTACCTAAGGAGTAGAAAATGTAGATCTGGAGGAAAGGGTAGAACCTTCACACACTTTGCCTAGAGATTAGAGATATTTTTTGAGTCACCCTAAAGATCCGATCTTAAAAGACCCTTCTGATGGAGTTAGGACTAGACATGGACTTAGGAAGAAAGTGAATCACTCTACCTTTATCTCAATGACTGAAGCCACCAACATAAACCAAGCCCTTTCTGATGAGTTTTGGATCTTAGCCGTGCAGGAGGAATTGAACCAATTTGTTAGGAATGATGTTTGAGTGCTTGTAGAAAGACCTAAGGGGTAAAGTGTAGTTGGAACCAAGTGGGTCTTTAAGAATAAAGTGAATGATTCTGGAGTGGTGGTTAGGAATAAGGCAAGATTGGTGGCTAATGGGTACAACCAAATAGAAGGGATAGATTTTGAGGAGACCTTTGTCCCTATAGCTAGATTGGAAGCCATTAGAGTGCTATTAGCCTTTGCTTGTTATAAGGAATTTAAGCTTTTCAAATGGACGTTAAGAGTGCCTTTTTAAATGGGGTAATAAAAGAGGATGTGTTTGTAGAGTAACCCCTAGGTTTTGAGAGTTCCCAATTTCCAAATTATGTTTTCAAATTAAAAAAGGCCTTATATGAATTAAAGTAGGCACCCAAATCTTGGTATGAGAGGCTTAACACATTTTTACTAGAGAGGGAGTTTGTTAAGGGGAGCGTAGACACCACCCTTTTTTTGAGGAAAGTAGGAAATGATTTACTCATTATTCAGATTTATGTTGATGATATACTTTTTGGATCTTCTGATAAGAGATTATGTGATGAGTTTTCTAAAATAATGAGTAGAGAGTTTGAGATGAGTATGATGGGAGAGTTGTCCTACTTTTTAGGATTTAGCATAAGACAATTAGACGATGGAACCTTTCTAAATTAATCAAAATAAATAAAGGACGTTTTGAAGAAGTATGAGATGGATAAAGCCAAGCCAATTAATACTCCCATGACCTCCAGTGTTTAGTTAGATAAGGACCCAAGTGGAAAGTCTGTTGATTAGAAGAAATATAGAGGGATTATTGTATCTTTAGTTTACCTGAATGCTAGCCGACCTGATATAATATTTAGCATTTGTCTTTATGCTAGATTTCAAGCTAACCCTAAGGAATCCCACCTGACTACAGTTAAAACAATTATTAGATACCTTTTAGGGACCTAAAACTTAGGAATCTAGTACCCTAGGCACAACACTTCCTTTGAGATTATTGGATATTTTGATTCTGATTTTTTAGGATGTAAGGTGGATAGAAAAAGCACTTCTAGAACTTACCAATTCATAGGGCAGTCTTTAGTCTCTTGGTCTAGTAGAAAGCAAAACTTTGTTACACTTTCCACTGCTGAAGATGAGTACATTGCTTTAGAAAGTTATGTGGCCAAAATCCTTTGGTTAAAATAGTAGGTACTGGATTTAGGATTACCTGTAGGCACCATCTAAATTCTTTGTAACAATATTAGTGCCATTTGTGTTTCTAAGAATCCTATCCAACATTCAATGACTAAGCACATTGATATTAGGCATCACTTTATTAGAGATTATGTGATTAAGGGAGACATTAAGTTACATCATGTGGTGACAGAGAATCAACTGGCTGACATATTTACTAAACCACTGGCCTTAGACACTTTCGGCACTTTAAGGACCAGAATGGGTGTGATTGACATTAATGCATCAACTTGATTTCTACTAATTTTTGATCTATTATATTCTGATTACTTTGCTTTATTTTCAGAAGGTTTTTTGTTGTTTCTTTTCTTTTGTTTTGTTATTTTTCTTTGTTTTTACTTTATTTTCTTTTCCAAATTATAGCTGAATTGATATCTTATGCTTTATTTTTGTCTTTTTGAAAATTTCTAGTTAATGTTTTACATCTCTTAATCTGTTAAAAGGTAAAAACACCGTTGATTGTGTCTCTTTATCTAACCTATTTTGGTGGTGAAATTTTTTTTCTAAACAAAAGCCAATCTCAAATTAACAAATGGATTTTATAATTGAGATCTTTTCTTCCTTGCCACAGTAATCTAGCTTATATTTATAATAATCAAAGTTTTTTTTACGTCAAAATTTCTTGTTATCCCGTCAATGCATCTCTCATATGATTTTTGATTCTGTTTTGTGGATTGTTCTTCCCTATATTAGAGAGTGAGTTTTTCTTCTCTAATGTCTCGAAGATATACACACAACTAAAAATATTTAAGAGTTTTTGGAAAAGAATCTAGGTTGCAAAAAATAATAAAAAAAGTGGCCAATGATACCAAAAGCAAAGATGTGCAATGACGCCAAATTGAAAACACACACACACACACATACACATACACACAAAGTGTATTAAAAATCAAAAGATGCGTAAAGTGCACCATTCAATGGACAAGAGGGATAAAATGAGCCCATAAAAAAGCAAGCTATCTTTCTTTCTTCCAACTCTTAAAACATAGAAGATTTCACATATCACTTGAGATTTTCAAGGACTTGATTTTGAATTTTGCGATTATAAAAAACTACTTTGATATATTATTCTATAAGATATTTTTCTAAAACCAAGTCTTGATTGGATCTCTTTTTCTTATCCAATTGATTTTTCTGAGTTAGGCATTTTGATTTCAAAAGATGATTTTGCCCTAAAAGAAGTTCGAGTTAGGGTTAACATGATCAGATATTTTATCATTTTTTTTGGATTTTTGATGATGTTAACTCATTAACTTACAAATTTTTAAAATCATTCACATGGAGACTATATCATGTTTATGTGTTGATTTAAAAAAAAAATAACTTCGTTTCTTTGCTAGTTTTTATGCCTTTTCGTGTTTTATCGTTGTTGTTTTAATTGATTCTATTATTTTTTGGCCTTCTCTGATCATCTCCATCCATCCTATAATTTCAAATTTTTTGTCACATCGTCCTGGACAATTTGCACATCTTTCTTCAAAAACTCCATATGCTGAATATTTTGACTATTCTGCTCTTTATCGTCCTGGACAATCCATTATCGTCTTGGATGATACGATCGTCCTCTGCTACAATCATCTTGATCATCTTGGCTGATACTTGTTCATCCTGGATGATGCATTTATTTGTAATTGTCCTGTCTGATACACCTGTTTATCCTAGACGATACACAAGTTAGCACGTTTAAAATCTATAAATTCGCTCGGATGATCCATTTTTGGACAATCATCCTGGATGATCCACTATTCATCTTGGATGATACATGTGGCATGTGATTTAAAATGTTTTAAATTCAGTCGGTACGATCCATTATTGAGCCTCATCCTAGATGATCCATATAATTGTCCTGGATGATTTGCTTTTTTAACGGTCGTTCGGCCTGACTCCTCGGGATGATTGCCTATGTCTAATCATCCTGGACGATATCTGATCGTCCTAGATGATCAGACCACCTTTTTTGACCAATCGTCTAGCCGTAATAATTGCACCGGATCGGCCAGGACGATCCTGCAATCGTCCTGGACGATCCGGCCAATTCTTTAAATTGAGGCCAAATTCAGCCATTTTTCTACACACCTCTTCTTCCCCTTGCTTCCTTCCTCCTGTTCCTTACTTTTTCTACTAATGGCTGGCAGCAAGCGTTCTCATCACACATCTAGAACCTCTTCGAGGGCCATGCTAGACCCTCCATTTTGGGAGGCAGATGATCAGGCTACCTACCACCGATACAAGACATGTAGCATTACTCTCTCCCGATCAATCAATCTAAACCACCTCTCCTATCTGGTACTTGACCTATTCACTCAAACCTATCTATGTTTTATTCTCACGCTCATAATCCTTTTTAATTCAGAACTTCTCTTTGAATTTTATGCCAACCTCTGAATCAAATCTGCCTACACTATTCTCACCTCATATGTGAATCGACGCCCTATCGAGATCATATACCAGGATTGTGCAGAATTGCTATAGCATTTCACCACTGGGGATAAGGTGCAAACCCTAGTTTCTGATCCTGATTTTAACTGGGCGGTGGCCAATCACTTTATTCACCACACCAATGCCCACTTTCATGTTGTAGAGACTAGCTCTTTACTTAAAGATGTTGGGACGATTCAGCATGTCCTTCGCACCTCTGTGATTCCCAAAGCCAACGACCGAGTCCATATCACTCCCCTTGTTTCACTCTTCACTTTTAATGCAATGGCCAATCTTGAATTCAATGTAACCGACCAGATCTTTCACTACATCGACCATTTAACTTTAATTTGAGATTAAGGTCATAGAAGGAAGACCAATCTTGCTCTTGGACACATCATTGCATAAGTTCTAGAATCCAATACAATCTTTAATATCCTACTCTTCCTAACCTTCAGCCTCCCTTCTACTCAAATAGTTCCTTCAATGTCCTTCATAGTACCCGTCTCCATTCAGGGGATGGGGAAGCACAGGAGGCCGAAGAGGAGGAGGCTCCCACTCCTAATCCTGCACCTGTTCCTCTCCTCCAGCAATCTCACCTGGATTAGTTGGTGGAGAGATTTGATCAGTGGGAGACTCACTTTGAGGCCTACGTTGCTGCACAAGAGCAGCAACATACTGAGGACATCATCCGCATGCAGCACCAGCACAACCAGGACATGGCCTAGTTTGAAACTCAGTTTTCCATATTGACTAGTTACTTTCAGCCACACCCCCACCACATCATCCATCTGATGATCAGGATCCCTTATTTTTCTAGTTTTTTATTATACAATTTTTCTGTAGTTTGTTTTTTCTTATGGTTGTTTTAGTTTATGTTCTATTTTTTACTTTCCTCCTCTTTTTGTGATGTCAAAAGGGGGAGTAGTTTGCTGTAACTTGTACTTTTGATTATGGAATTTAGTTAGCTACTTTTCGTTACACTGTTTTCATTAAACTGCCATAACTACTTAGATTTTTTCTAGTTGTGTTTTTAATCATTAAAAAGGGGGAGATTGTTGCAAATCTGAGTTTATGGATTAGACTTTTGATGATAGCAAATATTTATATCTGTATGCAACTACCCTGCCAACTAACTTTTCAGGACCACAAGATCGAGTGCAACTCAAGCCAGCCCAAGATTGGGCAGATTAAGTTTGAGTCAGTCTTTATTATTATTTTTTTCTCTTTTTTGAGTCAATTGTAAAAGTCGTTCATGATGCTATGTAACCTTGCACACGCACACTTGAGGGTCTTTTTGCTGTTTATTGTTTTGAGTACATCGGCCTGAACGATGTCTATATTGGCCAGGATGATCCGACTAAGAATAGAAACCCTAATTAGAGTATCCTGGTTAAGGAAGCCGTCATTAAGCACATCGTTCTGGACGATCCTTGTATCAGCCAGGACGATAGGCTCAAATAAGATAGAATCAGCTGCCAGATCTATTTAGGTAATATTTATTTTTAGACATAGGCCAGGACGATCCATTATGTCGGCCTGGATGATTTAACACAATTATGCCTAAATTAATCTGGTAATTAAGGAAAGCAATTAAGGCTTGATTGATACAATCACATCATCTTGGATGATTGCAGGATCATCCAGGACGACCAGTTTAAAAATACTTGGTTGCTCCTGGACGATCAAACATTAGCTAGCTCTTATTCCGAGCGATGTTCTGAATGATTTTCCTTGGTTTTGAACTAATCATCTGGGATGATCGTGAGATCGGCCCAGATGATCAAGCTAATTTTGGATCGTCCAGACCACCTTTCAGAGTGATTGTCTGGCCTATAATATGTGATTTGAACTAATTGTACAGGATGATATGTTATTGTCCTAGATGATATGACAAATTTCTTCTATTCTTCCTGGATCATCCCGACTGAGATGTAATCAATGGATAATTAGCCCTTATAAATAATTGATTAATCCATAGTTTTTTAAAACCATTATTTCCTATGGATTCAGATATTTGATTATTTAAAGTTTTAGCTCAAAATTTGGCATATAACCTTAGAAATTTAATGGAGGAACGTAGAGTGCTCAAACCCCATTGTAAAATTAGGGATGCTATGCATATCACTAGGATTCCCTAGGCTAAAATTTAGTTCTAGTTAACATGGTTAAGTAAGGTAGTTAAATACATAGGGCATCTTTATAAATAAAATATTTATATGGATACTCCAATATTAAGGCATGCAAATAATTGACCTATATAATATTCTTTTTTTAATCCATAAAGGTATTGTACTAAAAAATGGTAAACTAGATCATTTGTTATGTTTATTTAAAGTTCAGGTGATAATATTCATAAAATAATGGAATTACATAGTCAAGTAACTGCATGTGCTTTATAGTTGGAGGGCACCAACTATATGGCTATTAATATAGTTGTCACCCTATTACATCAGATTAAATCCTAACCTTCTGATTTAAGATCATATGGTTGGATTAAGAACCCTAGAATAATGGGCTTGATATACTAATCATAATATGACTAAATCAAATCCATTCATTAAAATAAAAATAATTGGACTATAATTTTGTCTTTAACCTTCTATGGTGTATGTCACCCATTCATACAATTCCATAAAATACTTGCTTTTTTATTTTAATTCCTCCCAAAATGATCCAGTAGGATCTATACAAGGGAAATAACTAATCCAACAGTTTGATCCCATTGAATGGACAATTTTCTTCATAGTGTGTTGGACCTATATCACATTACATGCAGGTTTGAGTATTACCTAATGCAAAGGCTAATTAACAGAGCTATGTATTATATTGACTTTGTTTGGATTCATAGAACAACACTTCCTTCAAGCTATAGGGGTTGAGGAAGATCATATTCACATATGATTTTTTACTAAATGGGCCTGATAGAGCTCACTCGAATACTTACTTGTAGGCTATTAAGGGTAAGGAAACACTTGGATAAATGTCTAAATCAATGTAGAAGCTCAAGAATGAAACGTCATATTTTGAGCACTTCTAAAAAAAATAATTTATAGGGAGTTCAAGCTTGAATTTCATTATATTTTGGCCATGAGCAATTGTACCAGGACATTAGGCCAGTTCAGAAGTATCCATTAGAGTACAGACAAGTGTCTATAGAGAAATAGTAGTATGGAATGGAGAGGGAAAGAAGATTGAAATTTTGAATTCAAACGATCTTGAGTTTATGGTAAGGTCAGGATTTATTGGGCTGGGCTAGGTCCAAGGAGTTTAAGGTATATTCAAATAAGTTGGGAAGACTTAGTGTGGGCAATAGAAGCTTAAATTTAATTTTAACCCATTTAGGCTAATTTCGAGTTAACACAATTGGCTAACCAAAGTCAGCCAAAAGCATGGGTTGTCTTGGGTGAGTAGCCTGGAGTCCTAAACACTCAATAACAAGGGTTTGATCCATGGTGTTGAGGGTTTAGGTTTAACTCAAGGAATAAACTCTGTGTCACATATGTTAGCTGTGGATAGCTTAATTAACCATGACTACCATTAGTTTATAATGGTTTTTGTTCAAGCTTGTTGAAGTGTTTAGAGGTCTTAAGTCCTAGGATGTAGGGTTAAGTCTAACCTAAGAAATGCCATTTAGTTTTGAGGATGGGTCTAAAAGGTCAATCACTTTGGAAATTGGGTTTAATTTTATTTAAATCAATTTCAAAGACTTGAATTAAAGTTTAAATTTAAATTCTACCTTGACTGGTGTAAATTATAAATAGTAAATGTCAGGTTAAAACCTAGGTTTGGTGATACATGTGGGGCTTGATTACTAAGTGTGTTTGATAGGTAGATGTGCGTGAAATATACTTAATTTTTATTTGATATAAAAGCCCAAAAAAAAAAAAAAAAAAGCATATGCAAGTGTTAATCAAGTAATAAAAATGATATGAGAGAGTGTCCATCTCATGAGAAAGTATTCTGCTACATATAAATATTCTTGTACCTATTACTTTAGTATACTGTTTATCCTACCAATCCAAAATTAGGTTTTGGATCTTATCCCTATTGAAAATTGTAAGTGAAGATATAAGGTACTAGTTGTTTAAAATATTTTGAACTAATGATAAAAAATTTCCAAATATTTCCTAAGTAGACTCTTATACGTTGGTTGTGAATTAGAGTATTATGCATATTTAAATCTCTATTGAGATTGTAAGGAGTTGAAGGAAGATTTTAATCCCTCCTCCATTATTATTCTCTATAAACTCTAGAACTCTAAACATCCTTATTTCCAAGTATGCAAGATTTCCATTTCAATACTGTTAATTATTGAAATATTTCTCCATGTAATATATCATAGAATGTTTTAGCTCTACACATTGCCATTATA